>JASDQU010103359.1:0-15533 GCA_032191745.1 Picea mariana | reverse complement strand
ATGACAGGAAACATAGGAGCTGGATGTGCCCTCATCTTCCGTGAGAAGATTTGGCATGGATGGCACTTCTTGACCGACTCGATACAATCTTTGATAAGTGTGGGCCAGAAGTAACCTTCTCGTAAAATATTTTGCGTTGTTTCCAACCCAGATAAGTGACCGCCACAAGCTCATGTATGACAATCATTAAGCACTATGACGGCCTCCTCATGAGTGAGACATCGACGCAAGATGCAGTCTACACCTCTCCGATACAACGTATCATTGAGTATGAGATAGTTCTTGGCCTGATGGCGTATCCGTCGACGCTCATCACGAGAAGCAGAGGTGGGGAACTTCAAAGTTTGGAGATAGATCAGTATACCTCCGTACCAGGGGTCTGACGATTCAATCAAAAACATATCCCCCCGGATAGGCGATTCCTCATGCACAATGTCACCTGACTCAACCGGAAGCTCTGAGATAAGTTCTGCGAAGACCAACGACTTTTTGGACTTGGCTTAAACGAAGTCTAAGTCAAACTCTTGGAGGATTACCATCCATCTACTAATTTTTCCGCCGATGACTCGTCGTGTCAACATGTACTGGAATGGATTCATGACGGCAACGATGGTGGTCTTGCGAAACAGAACATAGTGATGAAACCGCTGAACAGCATGAACTGTTGCCAACGCAAGTTTTTCGAGATGGGTATAATTAAGTTCTGGTCCTACGAGGCCTCGACTCAGGTAATAGATCACGTATTTGGAAAATGAATCATCCTCTTGAACTAAAACCATGCCTATAGTTGACTCTGCGGCAGCCAGATATAATAAGAAGTCTTGATTATAATTTGGTGGCCGGAGCAGAGGTGCGTTAGTGAGGGCATGTTTCAATGCATCGAAAGAGCGTTGAGTGGCTTCGTCCCAGAAAAAGGGAACATCTTTCTTCAGTAAACACATGAATCCCTTGGTGATTTCGACATAGTTGGCGATGAAGCATCCTAAGAAGTTCGCCTTGCCTTGAAGACTTTGAAGTTGTAAGATTGTGCGTGGGGGGGGGCAACTGGACTATTGCCTCCACCTTAAGAGGATCGACCATGATCCCTGTGGTTGACACTATGAAACCTAACAAATGTCCTGACGTGATGAAAAAGCTACACTTGTTGGGATTCAAGCGAATCCTAAAGTAGCGACAGCGTTCAAAGATGAGTCTGAGGTGTGTAGGATGATCCTTTTGCTTGTGAGAGCGTGATGCTAAATCATCTAGATAAGCCTCGACTATATGTTTGAGGTCGTGAAACGCAAAAGACATGGCCCATTGGAAGGTGGCTCCAGCATTCTTGAGACCAAAAGGCATTTTATGATAAGCGAATGTACCCCACGGACAAATGAATTCCATTTTGTGTTGGTCCTCGGGTTTGATTTGGATTTGGTTATAGCCCGAAAAACCATCCATGAACTAAAAGGCTTCACAACCAGTGCACTCATCAATGATTTGGTCGATGAATGGGGTTGGATAATTATCTTTTGGACATGCCTTGTTCAAATCACGGAAATCGGTACAAACACGAATCGTGCCTTGTTTTTTATCGACCGGCATGGGGTTTGACACCCATTGAGTCAAATGAATAGGGTATATGAACCCAGCCTTGAGCAATTTCTCAACCTCCATCTTAATGGCTGCTGCTTTCCTAGGATTAACTGGACGAAGTTTCTGTCGAACAGGCTTAGCATCAAGATATGTTGTGATCTCATGTTCAACTATTTTCGAATCGATGCCTGGCATTTCCTCATAAGACCAGGAAAAAACATCGCGGAATTATTTAAAAAGATCCATGTAAATCTGAATCTCTTCGGGGGAGCAATCCGCTCCAACGAAGACATTCTCCACGACGCCAGGGTTTCAGGATATGTTGATCAGTATAGTGGCAGTGATAGTCGCCATATTTCCCTCAGCATGAATTTCTTGTGTAGCTAAGAGGTTAATGGGACATGGCTGATCTCCCGGCATGGTGATAGTGAATTATCCTGCCTCGATTCGGCTTAACTCTAGGAGGAAATATGATCTGTGATGAATATCTTCCCAAGGTTTGTCTGGACTAGTCATTGCTTCGATTATAGCTTCATCAGAAGGCAAGACTAATTCTAATGAATCGGTATTGGCGAGAGAACCCTGAGCCCAGATAGGCTCTAGAGGTGGATCCAACTCTTGTGTGGGAGTCAGATCAGGAGTAGTTGAAGCTTGCTGGACCAAAGAGTACGCTACTTCAGCGACCGACAAGGGCATGGACATGCCAGCGTGCCCTATCTCATCCATCGTGGTAGATGGGGAAGGAAGAATCCACGGATCCTGAAAGTAATTCGTGCGGAACGACGAGACGTGAAAAATATCAGCCTTGTGGTGAGTCGATATAAACTTGACATCACCATGAGGAGGTGGGTAATCGAAAGTACCCATCAAAGATGGGCACAAACCAACTCCTACGTTAACGAAACCGGCTTGAGGATTATCAATCATGGGAACCGTGGATGCCCCCAAGGCTGGGTCAGGTCTAGAGAAGGACAATTGATCAATGGTCACTATCCGACCCTCGTGTGGAAACAACAAGACTCTGAAAACTGTAGCGACCACAGCTTGCATTGCATAAGTCCAACTATGACCTAACAAGAGATTGTAGTTGAGGGGGCCATCGACTACCTCTACTTCGACGCACACGGTCTTCCCTCCCAACTGCACAGGGAAAGAAGGAATGATGCCATGTGGTCGGAAAGAACGATCGTCGAACGCAGTAAGGAGAGTAGGTGATGGAGACAACTCAGGCTGACCAATGGCTTTCCAGCATGCTAAGGACATAACGCAAGTCGAAGCACCCTCGTCGACCACCGTGCGGAGGATATTCCATGTAAAAGTTTTCGTGGGATGAGCCACTACTATCTGAAACGTGACATGGTAAGGCAGACGAGGTTTCAAGTCGGTCGTATCTAACATGATGGTACCCGGGTTACAGGTCTCAATAGAGCCTAAAGCAGTCAACAAGGCTTTCCTCTGAGCAGGGCAACTTTGGAGGACCTCCAAAGCGGCCATAGCACAAGGGGTTTGAGATAAATCTTCCACCACAGAGTAATTTGGGGCGGCCCTTGTGTTTGGATTGTGAGAAGCTCTCTTAAATGCACCTTTTAGAATGCATGTCATTGTTTCACCCAACGTCTTCTCGATCTGTAGACGAAGAAATGGGATCTCGGCTTCTTTTCCCTTCTCAGAGGCACTTGGTTTACTATATTCGTGTGCTCTAGTCGTAATTAAATAATCACCCCTAACCATATATACATTCATAGAAGAGGAGTTATTTGGAGGGGGGCAGTTTTCCTGGCTGCCCCCTTCGGCACTTGTAGAGGCTTGAGTTAAATTTTTCCCATGCTGAAAGGGATTAGTCAACACGGCTTGTTGTTGCTGTGTGACAAATGTTTGGGCCTCCGCAAGTCGAGGACACGAATGGGTCAGGTGGTCTTCTGCACATAAATTGCACGGATACCTCGCCTTCCATTTTTTCGTAGTGCCCTCACCAGCATTATCAGTGGGTTTTTTATCCCCCTTACCCTTCTTGCATTGTTTTTTCTTCCCTTCGGGCTGCTGGGTGGCCTTTGGGTTAGTCATCTACACGGAGTGTACTTCCGACGTTTGGGTAGAAGGAGCAGCCAAAGCAGTATTCTGGCTAGCCGCTAAGTGTTGGATAGATAACTGTTGCAATTGTTTTGTCAATTGCTCAGCGGGCTTGGTCTGTGCCGAACCAACAATACCATCTGCATGTGGTCCATCTCTCTGTCTAGTTTTATCCAGGATTGATTGTGGAGCATCCGGCAGGATGTTGTATAATAAACCAGACTGAGAATAGATAAGCTCAAACTGTTGATCCCTCATGATGGCATCTTCTTCGGAGAAAACCCAAGAAATTGCGACGTCTTTGGATAATTGCAGTACTAAAGACTTAAGGAACCACTCAAGCAGGAATGCTGGTGGAACCGGTACTTTGATTAGACTCTTTCGGCGTTGCCACTCTCGGATATGATTAGAGATATGGTCCGCTGTCGTCTGTTCGAAATTGGCAAGCAGTTCTGTGCCCGCGTTGTATCTCACAGGTAACTGGAAATGGTTAAGGAAGTCCATAGCCAGTTCGTCAAAAGAAGAATATCGTGAGCAATCAAGCTCGATGTACCATTTCGCGGCACTCCCGATAAGAGTGCGTTGAAACAATCGCAACTGAACGGAGTCATCTTTCAGTGAGTTAGATGAACACCAAAGGTGGAAAGTAGTCACGTGATCGCCTGGATCTTCATTAGGCTTGGCCTCGAACTTTGGAATGTCCGAAGGCAACTTCGTTGGCATAGGAGGCCAACGCAGATCGTGACAAATAGGATCATTTAACAACCATGTCAAATCTGGCAAGTGTAACGTTGCCAAGAATGGTAGTTTGGGTTGCTGCTGATAGCCTGGATAAAAGGGTCCTGGAGTTTGACTGGCACCAGGTTGCTAGGAAAAGTTTGGCTGCTGGCCCGGGTTCTGGTAGAAACCATGGCCCTGACCAGTGTAAGGGTTTTGCATCTGTGGAGACATCATTGGCTAATTCCCCATAAAGGACATAGGATGTTGGGCATTCATCGTGTTTGACGGACTTTGGGAAGGATTACTCCATGTCGGTCCTACTGGGAGAGGCATAGAAGTCTGTCCGAGGTTCCATTGACTATGGAAAGAATTACCCTAGAACGGCATTCTAGAGGAAGGAACAGATCCTTGTCCTAAGTTCCAAGGTCCTGGTATATGTGCCCCTAGCGCAGGAATAGTACCCTGTGCCGGAGTAGACTGTCCAAAAATGGGTGTGCCCCCAGATGGGAAAGAAGTAGATGCAAAAGTGTTATTACCAAATGTCTCGTTCCAAACAAACGGTGAGGAACCTACCGGCTGAGTTTGCGCAGGTGTTCCTTGACTCCCGGCTCCAAATGAACTTGTGTGTGCAGGCTGCCCGGTGGACTGCTGATGCGGACCACCAAGCGAAGGGGACGAAGGAGAGATATGACCTCCAGCGTAAGGAAAAGCATTGAAAGGGACAGTAATGCCCCCAAGTTGACCTTGCAGAGGAGCGTTAGAGCTCCCTGCCCCCAGACCCAAAGTCTGTAAAGTGGAGTAAGTGAGTGCAGGACTTGTACCTTAACTAGGCATACCGTATGAAAACGGAGGGCCTGTCGTACTAGGTGTGAAAGGAGGTGTGGCCACCGCGATAGACGGGGTCGGTCCACTGTGCGACGTAGTTGCGGCCGAGACCATGGTAGCCCGGACCGCCGACAAAGGAAAGTTAGGAGAATCTTCTCCTGTGGTAGCAACGGTGATGGGAATGGAAGAATTCCTAGAAGAAGTAACAGCGTTTGTTGCCATAGCTATGTGAGGCACTGACAGGCTTTCGTAAAATTGAATTGGCACAATCACTTGCGGCCAAGTATCAGTGGTTGAGGTTTCAACCAATCCAAGATTGGTGGTTGATTCCTCCGGGTGTTGTTCGGGCTCAATGGTTTATAACCTGGTTGCTTCGAAAGACCCTTGTTGGTCTAGCCTTCGCCTCAATGGTGGCGGGGGTGGCTCCAGTATAACCGGCGGCAGGCCCAGAAGCCTTCGTGACCGGCGGAGCTCTGAATCCTCCACTGTGTGAGAAGATTCATGACACGCTAAGGTATTCTACACGCGCAAACAATAACACACACTAAAAAAGAAGCCCCTAAGAGATAAATCAAGCAAACACTAAACTAGTTGGAAGAACAGTTACAACAGCCAACACTAGAGCAACTTACCGGTGCAAGTGCAACTCGAATACGAAAGCACCCTCTGGGTATACTCTGCAAAGCGTGGCCCGATGTCTGTCCTAGGTACCATGGTATATCCCCGCAGTCACCTGTGTATGTTCCTAGAAAAGATTGGCAACTAGTTTGCCAGCACGCGAACATTCACCAGGCGGGTACAGTCAATAGTCGGGTAGACCACAATGAGCAGGGTATCAAGCCCGAAACCTGTCAAGGGTATCGAGAGAAAATGGTCTGGAAGACAACTGAGGACCTCGAATGGATTTGAGACCCACGAAGCCCTGTGGCAAATGCAAACGACGGAATCCCTTAACAAATCCTTGATATGTGTTCTCCACTACGCTCAGTCCAGCTTTGGAGGGGTTATCTCCGCTACCTTTCCTTACGCGACCTCGTGTTTAGCCCCTGTGTTAGAGGGGGCTCCTGGATAACTTTCACGCAACTGGACTTCTACACTCCCTATTGACAGACTCCAATGTTTGGTTTGAGTGGCCTTGGAGAATTTACTCTCCAACCTATTCCAAGGCCCTAGTCTTAAGCTAGTGTATGAACCCTACAAACAAAAAGTCTAATAGTTTTTAATTAGCGTTGCTTTTAATGGGATTTTTTACGTCACAAGGTATGAAGGTGAAACTGATGGTTTGTAAAGACTCAAAGCAAAATGAACAAGAAATGCTTGGAAACAAAAAAAAATTCAAATAATGCAAAAACCAGCAACTTTTCAACAAGAAAGACTTCTTTTTCTTTTTGAATTTTCTAAGATTTCCTGCAAAAATTTATGAAAAAAGACTTTTTCCTAGCTACTGATGCAGCAACACAATCTTCAAACAAAGAAGAAAATGAAACAAGAGATTTTTTTTTTTATTGAATTGCAAAATGAAGCAGTAAAGGGAAAATGCCGACAAGCAAAAAACCAATGAAAACAAAATAAAATTCTGGCTTAAAGCGCAGATCGGGAAGAACCAGAGAAAAGACGCTCAAAGGCAATCAAGAAAGCACTGATTCTAACACTTGTCTAAAAACCATAAAACAATTTTTTTCTTTTGTCTTTTCTATCAAAACATCAACTAATAAAAACACAGGCTAAGGATAAGAGGCCCTAACCTGCTGACTGTGCATCCCCAGACTCCAACCCCTGAGAGGAACACTTCTCACCACAGGAGGGGATAATTGCCCCACCCAGGCTGAAAAGCAACCAATCAAGCCCACGACTGTCACTGAAACAGCATGCGTGCTAAGCTATAACAGTGCACGGGTACTCGCGGGCTAAACTTGAACAGGTCGCGGGTCTGTATAAAAGCTAAGACAAAACAAAACACAGGCAGCCCAGACCTGAAAAAGGCCTCTGGTATTGACAACCAGGGTCTCTTAAAGGCTTAGATGCTTCTACTTTAACAGAAAAGGAAAATGAATGCAAAAGATAACAAACACAATAAAGCAGATTGAAAACAAGACAGTGAACCAGCAAGACCCAGACAAGATCCAGAAAGCCCCCTGAGAATGTAAAATTATGACAGGGAAGAAGAGACTGCCTCTCAAGCTTTCTGAGTCCTACACGCTACTGAAACCTCTGCAGCAAGCGTTCAAACGCGGGCTGTAGAAGGTTAGGGCGTGGGTTACACGCATGCAAGCCTTCTGCAGGCCATGTGTACCTCTGTGTGTCCCAATAATAAATGTCAAGCAACAGTCAAGGAAAAACTAGTATTAAGAACCAGGTTCCCTGCTAGCTATGACCTAACAGAAAACAAACAAAAAAAGAAACAGAAAATCTAATTCTTTGAACTACCCAAAAACTTCAATTAAATCTGGAAACCCTAAGAGTAATATCCCCAGTGGAGTCACCAATTCTGTTGTTGGGAAATAATACCCTATGGACTAACAAGCTAGGGCTTAAACTTGTATGCAGATCATGACCCTTAAGAAATCACTTTTAATCTACCACCCCAAACCTAAAACCCTTTTTCACATGCAAACATGGAAAGAACCTACTAACCTTTTTACTGATGTTTGGTGTAGATCCTCCGTTGTGCTTTATCCGCCTGCTTCTGCTGCTCCTTCCAAAGACAATCCTGCAATCAAGACAAAACACTACACATGCATGCTATCTTTCTACTAGAGGGTTAGAGATTAATCATAAATCGAATAAAACATATAAAACTCACGCATTGGGATGGGAAAATTATTCTTTATTAATCTCAAGATGAATCAACTTACAATAATGATAGAGATCGGCCACTGCTCCTTGATCCTGATCCTGGGCTCCTCCTCTTCTTTGTCCTCCAACTGCTTTGCTTGAATTCTCCTTAAGCTTGAGGAAAGGCTAAAGGGTTGGGACAAAATGGATTCGGCAATTGGGCAGAGTTTCTTCGCTATGATTTTTCCTCCTCCAAATAGTACCCCTACCCCTTCTTTTATAGGCTAGAAGGAGCTAGGGTTTTGGACGAACTCTCGAACATGCATGGCTGGGAGTTCCAGTTAACTGACCCAAAGCTTTTCATCCCATCAGCAACTTTCCTATTTTTGTGCTTTGTTAGGTAAACGCGGGTTGTAGTGGGCCAGCTAGCGTTCCAACGCGTGCAGTAGCAGGCCTGCCAGCATTTTAACATGCCCAGTAATGGGTTAGGGTGTGGGTTACTTAATTTAAGAGGTTTTTCAAGAGTTTGTTCAGCATGGCCTTGGCAAGAAAGGGATATGAGTTGGCCTGATGCCAAGTAATCATGTGTGGTGCAATTTAGGGTTATAACAGTGGTTGGGGTCAAGAGTCAATAAGCATAGGGCTCATGGCATACAAGATTTCATAGTGTCTCATTCATGGGTGCCTTTGTAGAGGGTGTGTGGTACCTTTGCCCCGAATGCACTTTTTCCAAGCCCATTATCTTCAATTCTTTTATTCTTTCATAATTTTAAAGAACGATTGAAGGCCACTTCCCTGGCGTGGTGTCCATATAATGGAAATGTCACCCACAAAAACCTGGTGGAGATGAGAAGGTTGGCTTGTGATGAGACCTGCTTTCTCTCTATCATGCAACTGAGAGCCATTACCCTAGTTTGGTGACCAGATGATGGTAATTTCATACTACTAGATATCCATGGATGTGGTAGATTGGCTCATGAGGAGACCTCCTATCCTTCAACTAACCTTTTAAGCATTTAAAATCATATTTCATTGTGGGTCCCCCTTTAATTAAAGATAAGCATTTCACTACTTTCTTGGGTGATCCATGGACGAAGCATCTTGAAGGTTCATACATATGATTTTATCTTTTACCCAACATCAATCCCTCTGGGCCTTCATCCCCTTCTTCCCATCGAATGAGGGGCAAACCCTTCTTGGTTCAATACGCCCTAAAACCCCACGATATAAGGAAATGGGGGGGAATAGTAATGGAAAGTGGTAAGTATGGTCAGGAACAGTACGATGGATCTTCAAAGGAGTTCCTAGTAGCAAACCCATCCCCAAGTAAGACTACTTACTAGGGCACAATGTCAACCACCAAGGTGAAGCAGGGAAAAAGGCATAATTTCCAAGAATATATCATGAAATCTAGAGAAATCTAAGATATAACATACTCAAATGGCTTAAATATTGAAATTATGTTCACCATAATGCTGACTTGTACCTCATGGAGCAAGGCCCACTTCCTTCCAGAAGCCCATTGATGTGGTGGATGCCATATGGAAATATGTGACCATTTGTGGTGGTGAGGATGGTCTCCATCTATGCAAAAGGATATTGTTGGTCATGTAGTCTCTCAACACTCCATATCTGCAACCTGAGGGCCTCGAGATATAATCTCCTTAGTTATCCTCAAAATGAGGATAACAAATCCCATGCCCAAAATTATTTTCTTCATCCATGTCACTTATACACATGACTTAGAGAGGGGTCCACCTAGGAAAACAGTTCTAAACTTGAGGTACGATTCACCCAATAGGTCACTTTTTCAACCCTCCCATACCTAAAATTGGAAAATTGAATAGGGTCTTTGAGCACTTGTTTATTTTGATGATGTGGTTTGGATGTACATGCTTAGATGGATCTTTTATTGAATTGATGTACTTATCATGATTCATTTGACTTGAGGTCCTTGGAGGGCATATTCATTGTCTTTGCAAGACCCAATTGGTGGACAGATTTGGAAGAAAAAACCTAACTTAGGCTTCCTTGGGGCTTGAATCCCACAGGATGGATACCATGGCCCATGCACTGGATGATGATGCTTTCCTTTGGAGGCCTAAGGATACATCATGGAGGACCTAACGCAGCCATTTTCTAGCCCAAGGATTTTCTCTTGAGGAAAAAACATCACATTTGAGAAGCTTGGCGTCACCCTAGGGTTGGGGTTGTAGTGGTGGTGTTGTTGTTGGTTGAAAATTGGCACGTTTTGATGGGAGAAGTACTAACTTGGAGGAGGAATACCTAGCACATGAGAGGGAGGCTATAGAATTCCCAATGACTTCCTCTTTCCAATCCAACGACTTGCATAAAGTGTCAAAATGTCACCCTAGAAGAGGGATGTTGTCACTTTAGGGTTTCTTATGTGCATTTTTAAAGTTAAATTTGAATTTTATAATGTAAAGGGGAAAAGTAAGGGTTGTTGATGTTGATATCATGGTAGCTTCGGGAGGTATGAACCTCTATTGTGACCTATGACGAGATTAGAATATTCTGGAAGGAAGCAAAGAAGTAAAGGAAACCCTAGACGAGATGTCGGCTGCAGAAATATAATTAATGTGAATTAATTAGTACCCAGAAGGAGAAGTCGGCCCTAGTAAGTCTGCCAGACCACTATAAATATAGGGCGCCAGTTCTCATTATTCACACTTCTCATAATTACAAAGAGCAGTTTCTGCACACTGCAATTGGCAGTTTTGTGCGCAAGTTTCTAGGGAAGGTGTTGCGCCAGTTTTTGGGTGGGACTATATAATCATCTTGTTTTCTATTCTTGCTTGGTGCATTAGCCTTGCTTGGCTATTGATTTCTACCAGTATTCTTCTATGTCAAGGTCAAGGTGCTCGGAGGGTGGCTTCGGCCTATGGTTGGGTGACAAGGGTATTGTCAATGGTAAAATGAACACAATCTTTCATATTCTAACAGGCTATGGGCCCACACCTCCTTCATTCAATATAAAAACTGGAAGGAAGTATAGTCACTAGGGTATTGAGCTCATTGAGGAACTGTCACTAGGCTTACTAGCAGGAGCATCTTCCAAAGACACTGTCACTAGGGTTACTAGCAGAATCAGTTGCAGAAACCCTAACCTCAGATTCAACACCTTGCGATGGAGCATCTCACTCAAAAAGAAGATATTCAGATGCACCCTAAATCGGTGCACCTTTTGGCTCTCTCAAAAGACAGAAATGACAAAGTTGAAGTTTTGGATCAAGGCATGACCAGTTACCAGTCAACCGAAGACATGTGTGAAACAATCAGTGTTTTACACTACTCATCACTTACCGGAACGATTGAACATGACATGTGGATAATCGATAGTGGAGCTTCTAGGCACATGACGGGAGATCAAGCCAAACTCTCAAATCTAAATGAGAAGAAGACCTCGTTCAAGGTAGAGCTTGGAGANCTTAAGCAATGTTTAATATGTACCTGGTTTAGAAAAGAACATTGTATCAATATATTGCCTAGAAGACAAGGGAAACATAATAGCTTTCGCAGATGCAAAAGTTTTATCATGGCATAAATACTCCAGCATAGAGAATGCTAGGGTTATCGAAAGTCGTGAAGGAACTTTGTACAGACTACTAGAACAAAATGAAGAAGCTCTTGTACATGACGAAGTTAACCCTAATGAACTTTGGCACAGAAGGTATGCTCATATGAATTATCAAGCATTACCCTTTCTCAAAAGAATGGTTGAAGGAATACTAGAGTTGCAGTCTACACATGAAGGAATCTGCAAAGGATGTGCTCTTGGGAAGAATATCAAGAAACCATTCCCAACCAGCAATAACAGATCTAAAGAGATTCTAGATCTAATACACTCATATGTTTGCGGTCTGATGCCAGTAAAATCTCTAGGAGGATATTCTTACTACATAATCTTCATAGATGACTATTCAAGAAAGACTTGGCTATACCTACTGAAGACAAAAGATGAAATATTCAGCAAGTTTCAAGAATTCAAAGCAGAGATAGAAAACCTCGCGAACAAGAAGATCAAGACATTAAGAATAGATAATGGAGGAGAATACACCTCGAAGGAATTCATTGCATTCTGCAAATCGGAAGGGATTAGGAGGGAGCTGATTATTCCTCATAATCCTTAAAAAAATGGTGTAGCAGAAAGAAATAACAGATCTATTGAAGAAACCGTAAAATCCTTACTAAATGATCAAGGTTTGTCCATGTTCTTATGGGGAGAAGCAGCAATCATAGAAATATATGTGCAGAATAGAAGTCCTCATCGTATATTGAAGAACATGACACTAGAAGAAGCTTTCTCGGGTAAGAAACCTAATGTGGAAAAGCTAAGAATATTTGGATGTCCTGTTTACTCCCACATTCCCAAGGACAAGAGGAATAAACTAGAACCTTCAGGAAAGAAAGGGATATTCATGGGATATAGTGATTCATCCAAGTCTTACATAATATATATTCCAGAACAACACAAGATCGAGGTCAGCAGAGACGTAGCATTCAATGAAAGGATGGCCTTCATGAAATCCATCGAAGAAAATATAGAAGAAGAAGAGATTGAAGAACTTAACGAAGAAAGCACAGAAAACATAAATGACGAAAAGAAATTACCTGATCATCCTATGGAGCCATGTGAAAACATTGATTAAAATATCATACCTAAGAATAAGAACAGACCAACTTGGCTTGAAGCTACCTTACAAGATGCACAAAGACTCAAGGTTCCATAAGGAACATTCAAAAAGAGTAAAAGACCTAAAAGATTCTCAAGTTATGCATCATACATAACAAAGCTTCTAGATGAAGAACCTACCGCATTAATCCATTATGAAAAATGAGGTATGGGAAATCGTACCAAGACCTAAAGAAAAATTGGTGGTAACTTCAAAATGGGTGTACAAGATCAAACATGCAGCAAACGGAAGCGTGGATAAATACAAGGCAAGATTCATAGCTAGAGGGTTCTCCCAGAAGGAGGGAGAAGATTATGACGAAACGTTTTCTCCGGTGGCTAGATATACTTCCATCAGAGCTATCATATCTCTTGCCACTTCCATGGGATGTAACTTACATCAGATGGATGTAAAGACAGCTTTCCTCAATGGAGCTATTGAAGAAGAAGTATATATTGAACAACCTCAAGGGTTTGAGGTACATTCCAGAGATACTCACGTTTCCAGATTGAAGAAAGACCTATATGGACTCAAGCAAGCTCCAAGGGCTTGGTATGCCAGAATGGACAGCTATCTAACAAGACTTGGTTTCTCCAAGAGTCATGCAGATCCAAACCTTTATTACAAAGTCGTGGACAATGCACCTGTGATTCTACTATTATATGTTGACGATCTATTCATAACAGGTGAAGAATATCTCATTATCTAGTGTAAGAAGGAATTAGCTTATGAATTTGATATGAAATATCTAGGTCTCATGCACTATTACTTGGGACTAGAAGTATGGCATAAGCGTGGTGAAGTATTCCTTGGACAAGGAAAGTACACAATAAAGATTCTTCAGAAATTTGGAATGATGGATTGTAAGTCCATGGACACTCCTATGAATACGGATATAAGAAAAGTGAAAGTTCCAGATTTTGATCTAGTAGATCAATCTCTATATCGACAACTAATTGGGTCATTGATGTATTTGGTAAATACTCGACTAGACATTTGCTTTGTCATAAATACACTAAGCCAGTTCTAGGTGGAACTAGGACATGAGCATTGGATAGCTGCAAAGCATGTATTAAGATATATTTGTGGAACAATAAACTGTGGTTTGAGATATACCGCATCCAGCAATATACAGCTTCACGGATTCACAGACTCAGATTGGGTAGGAAGTGCAGAAGACAGAAAGAGCACTTAAGGTATGTGTTTTAGCTTGGGCTCCGCTATGATATCTTGGGGTAGTAGGAAACAGAAGTTTGTCGCACTTAGCACAGCAGAAGCAGAGTATATGGCATCATGTGAAGCATGCATAGAAGCAATATGGTTAAGGAAGTTAATCTTCGATTTATTTGATCAAATTCCAGAATCGACCATAATATATTGTGATAATCAGATTTGTATCAGATTATCAGAACAGCTCGTGTTTCATGAAAGGTCAAAACACATTGAGATCAATTACTATTTTATTCGAGATAAAGTCCAATAAAGAGAGGTAAAACTTGAGTATATCCCCACTGAAGAGTAGACAACAAACATTCTGAAAAAAACCTCTATCCAAAATAAATTTTACATATTTCCGAAAGAATATGGGGATCATGGAAATAACTCTCTTAGCTGAAAGGGAAGACTGTTGAAAGATTGGTTGTTGTCATTGATGTCAACCCTAGTCATGGGTTTTGGACCGCAAGATTGATAAAGGTATTTGGACATGAAGGACAATGCACATGCATATACAACACCCATGAATGGATAGTATACATCATGTTGTTTCTGATGGTATGTGGCACGTCACGTGGATCCTCATGGTTGAGGAGAAATAAATTTTTGAAGATGACAAAGTGAATTGAAGAAGAAAGTACATGTAGGCCCTGAAGATAATTAAAGAAAAAAATTACAAAATAAGAAAGTGTCAGGTTGGCCCTAATGTTAAAAGGAAGTGACATAAATGGTATAAATAAACATCATTATACATTCATTTGATACAAGTCAAATTTTAGAGGAAAAAAGAAGTAAAGAAGGACGGATTTCAAGGGAGGATGAAGTCTTTTGGTGATGTGTTCTAAGGTATGTTATTTTCAGGTCATCTTACCATTTTTGATATCACTTGTTTTCTAGAACGATTCATATGGTGAAATCGTTATGGTATTGAGAAGACATATCAAGGTACCTCTGGTAAAAATTTTATCTCTTGATTCGTTATAATTATGGAGATACACTATGTGGAAGATAGGGTTTGTGACCAGTCCTGAAGTTAGTCAATAAACAGGTGTTCCGGGTAAAATAGTCATAACTTATTCATAAAGAATCCAAATGAAGTGGAACAAATTTCATTGGAAAGAGTATGGAATTTAGTTTCTTGTGTGATATTTTCTGAATTGGATGTTAATTATTGAGTGCGGGGCATTCTGTGCAAGTTCACTCTCCTGAATAGACCAGAATTGAATAAAGTCTACCATTCTTTCTATAACTTCTTTTTGGGGAGGATTCAAGGAGTGAAAATTGGAGGAGTTTCAGAGAATACATTGAGTAATATTATCTATAGGATTAGAGTACTCCAATAATTGAAGAATTGCAGAAGTTGAAGAAGTCTCGGGAAGCATTATCAAGTTCTATGTGATGATTGGTTGATGGTGATGATTTAATGTAAAGTTTTATTATCTCTCATATATTATTGGGTGAAAGGAAGGGACAAGGATGGAGAGTTAAACTCTCTCTTGATATTTGAGGATTGTATCTTCCTCTTGGAGGTTTATCCCTCCCTTTACATTTGGAAGTTGTAGCTACCTTTGGAAGTCATTACTTCCCTTGAACAAAAACTATTGATTATTTCTCATATATTGTGCATGGTGTATTGTGGTGTATTGGTGTAACTCTTATACT
>JASDQU010103358.1:633798-646506 GCA_032191745.1 Picea mariana | reverse complement strand
AGGGAAGTTTTATTTTCCACAATTTCATGCAAAACAAACACCTAGGAAGTTAAATATTGGAAGGACCCCAAATGTCCATATCTTGAAAATCTAGGACTAGTTTTATTTTCACGCAATTTCAAATTTTGCAAGGCTGCAATTCACATTTAGAGGTTAATTAGGGAAAATTAATAGATCCCATGAAACCCACATGTTGCAATTTCACTCATAAATTTTTTTGCATGTATCACTTGCACACATTCTTCACTCACACACAAAGGATTTGGAAGTTCACATCTATTGAGTATGCTCTTTTCCTTTCACCCAAAAGTGACCTTGGAGAATTATAAAAATTGAGGAGTTTTGAAAATATCCTTGACCACACCCTTAAGAAAATAGATTGGTTCATGACCCCAATCCCAAACTTTTAATAAGTACAACTCTAAGAAACCCACTTAAATCCTCCACCATAAGGTCACAAAACAATATTTTAGTATAGGTTAGGATCTCTGGGGTAGGAATCCAAATATCCCCCTATTATCCCTTTCTTTCGAAACTTAGAATTTGTCTTAGGGTGTTTTAAAATCCTTCATCTCAGGTGTGTTGCACTAAGGAAGGGAGATACTTGTGAAGGGGAAAAGGATTAGGTCCAGTTGTTCTAGCAAGTCTTCTTGAGATAGCATGTGATCACTTTTTGGGGATGAGAGTCTCATGCCTGCACTTGAAGGAGGTAACCTAGTTTCCAAACTTAGGATTTATATAGATGTGGAAGTTGTGGGTTGCAAATGAACTTGGGTTAGATTTTGAAAAACTATTTGGAAATGTTTCCAATTCCTTTAGGACATTCCCCCAATACTCCTCCTTATAACTAATCTTTTTGTACCTTCACTAGTCCTCTTTCAATGGGTTTGTAATACCTTGGTTTTGTGCCCCATATTAAATAATGTATTTTGTTAATGTATGAAAGGACAAAGTTCCCAAACAATTAAAAAAGGCCAGAGTGCCTAGGAAATGTAATTTTTTGATCATTCTTAGTAATAAAATACATCGCTAGCTACAAGAAGGACAAGGACACAAGTTATAGGGGGCTATGTTTCCACAAGAGAGGGGGCTTGAGGGGTTAAGTCATTTTTATCATATTTATTTACCCATAAATGTTTTAATGGAGAGAAGTGGTTACATGAGGTTTTTAGGGGAAGGCCATGTGGTTCTTGATTTCAAGAAAATATTTAAACCCATCTCGCGGGCTATTTTACGGGTTCTTCTCCTTCACTCACCCTTTTCACTCATGGTTGAGGGTTCACACCTTTCGTTATATTCTCTCTCTCCATTCACTCTTTCACCCATTTGTCATTCCTCATTCATTTGGATCTTGGATTGGGAAGGAAAAACGAATTGTTGGAGAGGAGCCATTGTTTTGTTGGCTATAATGATTGTTGGTGTATTCCAACCATGAATTAATGTCTGCATGTCTAAGATGCATTAGCATGTGTTAAGTTTTGTTCACAACTGCGAATCCTGAGAGTCCCAACATGGATATTCTTAACCAGATGCACTAGAGCCCTGGAAGGTGGTGGAAAACTTGAGGGACTGCATGGAAGAGAAGGGGGTCCATTCTCTTGGGTTGTGCAAGATGGATAAAAGAGAGCTGGTGTACTTTGGATTGTCGTGTGTGTTGAGAATATTGTGAGAGATTGAGTGCTGAATGGTTTGGGAAGCTGAGTGACACCCTGGAACTGTCCTTGTGGGTTCATAGCCCTGGCTCAGGGATGACATTGATGTTGAAGACTTGGAACAACAATGTCTACGGTTAGGAGGATCATCCTTGGTCTGCAACCAATTGGTGATTTGTTTCATTAAATATAAATTCTCTCTGTCATGGTTTCATTTACCTATATGTTTATTTCCAATGTGTATTAATTTTTATCTTTGAGATTCATGTTTATAATGTGCATGCTTGCTGGTTAATCCTGTGTATGGAATTATATTCATTTATTTTATGTTGTAGCATGAATCTTGATCTCTACATGTGAATATTTCATGCCTCTTTGTGAAATAAAAATTTATCAGAATTCGAATTCAGTTCATAAGCTAATTTTGAAGTAGCATGGCTAGCCTATGGGTAGCTGGGTACATTACAAGGTCAATGCCTTATTCTTGAGACTATTGGAAGGCCTAGTTACATTATTGAGAGGAAGGAAATCAATTCATTAAGACACATGTTTTTTTTTCACACCCTTGTGTGAAAGATTTGATTCTATCAAAACATTTATTAATCTAGATTGAGATATCAATATTGTTGCATTTATTTCACTCGATTGTTTTAGTTTAGATAAAGTATTTTTCTTTGATTATACATTTTTACTTGATAAAAAACATTGATTATGATTTCCCACTCAAAATCACATACTCATTGCAATTCTAGAAGCATAGGGGATTCTTTGTCACCTCTACATTCTCGACTCCAACAAGGCCTCCCACTAGCATTGGGAGGTGTCCTGGGTCTTACTACTTCACTAGTTCAACCTTCCCACACTCATTCACCTTTGAAAATGATGTTACTTGGCTCATCCCTAATTGGATCAATCATGTTAGGTGTAACTACGCAGAACAAGCCCTTGATGGCCCTTCCTGTAACATACCCAACCCCTTAAATGGATTTTTAAGGGATGAGGCATCAAGATTTTGTCTTCCTTAATTAATAAAATCCTCCTTCTAGGGTCTCTATCACATTATGCTCGTCTAGAGCTTTCCAACCATTGTCTCCACGCTCAGAATTGAGCTTAGGAGTGGAAGATATTCCCTTCCCAAGTTCTTCAAGCCTTTATTAGTCAAGGGCCAGATGTTTCGTCTCATACATGTCATCCCGAGTTCCTTGATGTCATAGAGCTCCCAACGCTCCTAAATCTATGGCAAAGATCCATCCACCATTAATTTGACGGTGGATATTCCTCCACATTAATACTTATGCCTAAGGGAAAGGTTTGACGTTTGGTATTTCGAGCCTTTTAGGAGTATGCGGTCTAATCACCAAAGTCTCCTAGAGTTACTGTCTCCCAAAGCCTCATGAGCTTGCCATGTGGCTCCATCCTTCAAGCCTTTTGGCCTACCCATGACGTTGCATACCAAACCCCAAGACTCCCAAAGGGTCCACCCTCGCATGGAGTGATGTACTAGATGTGAAGGAAAATATAGGTGGGTCCCACCTACTTCTCCCACCAGATGGACCAAAAGGTAAGTATCAGGTGTGATACGCGACAAGGCAAAGATGACACGTGACACCACTTTGTAACACACCCAATCCTTAAATACCCTTTCTAGGGATGGGGCATCAAATTTTCATTCTTCCTAACTATCTCAAATCCTTACTCCGGGATCTCCATTAGGTTCTGCTCACCACGAGATTTCCAATGGTCATTGCCGCACTAGAATCCAAGCTCTGGTCTGCAATTTATGGCCTCCTGAAATACCTGGGCATTGTTAATTGCATTCTTCGACATTCGACGTTGAAGATTCCTATTTCCTAATCCCCAAAGTCTCATAATCTCGCCACATGCCCTAAGCCCTTCGGTGTTTGGCGATTTACATTGAATGTCCCCTCTTCGGAATTCAACCATTCGAAATCGATGGTCTTCGTACAACATTTTCAACGTTTTGGTGATTGGCTATCGTCATTGGAATTTCGGCCTTTAGTGATCGATGATTCTCATTTAGTATTCCTTTATCATACTACATTCTCATCTTCTAAAGTCCCGTGGGCTTGCCACCTGGCCCCGACCTTCGGGCCTTTCTACACCATACTATTTCAAGTCCTCTAGAGCTGTGGAGTCCCAGACTTTTGAGGTTTCAAAATCACTCCATGTGGCTCTAGACTTCATCCCTTTCTACGAAACTACAACTTGGGTCTCTCGTAGTCCCAAAGTCCCAAAATTCACCATTCACGTGGCCAAGTGGACATGTACCAGGGACTGACAAGCTGTGAGGGCTAGGGGTGACACGTGCCCTTGTTCGGGAGTGACACATGTCACATTCTAATGGGTCCAGGGGTCTTCAAAACATCTATATCCAAGTGACATGTGACACCTCACTCATGGGTCCATGTCACCCTAGGTGATGTCAAAAAGCCACGCCAACCCCTAACACAACCTTCTAATGTTCCTCCTATCTCACTGTCTAGGTCTGTCCATGTAGACCCCTTGATATACAATTCACATTGCTTTGCTGATTTCGACGTTCGGGAGTTTTGGAGGTGTCATACCCAAAATCCTCCAGAGTGCCAAGTCTTCAGATTATAATATCTGAAAACACGCATCAATAGAGGTAACAAACAAGATTTACTCCAACCTTCAGAGCTCCAAAGGTCTACAACACTATACCTCGGACTTCCAGACTCCTGGAGTTCTAGACTGCCGAAGTACCCACTTTTGTGTGGGATGACATGTAATACACGGTGGCGAGTACAGGTGGATCCCAAGTATCCTACCTGTCATATGAACTCAATGCAAAACACATGGCCCCTATAGGGGGTGACACATGTCACAGTTTAATCAGCTCATGGGGTCTGCAGATACACAAATCTAGGTGACATGTGGCACGCATACTATGGGTCCACATCACCCTCAGTGAAATTAGAGTGCCACGTCACATCAGACTGATAGTTGTCTAGCCTTTCGATCTCACGGTCAGTAGGAGTACACGTAATCTCTAGATCCATGACCTCCATTAATTCGAGGCTTCGAGGATTAGGAAATAGGAATATTCGACGTCGAATGCCAAAGTTCCCAATTAACAATGCCTAGGTATTTCGGGAGGTCATAACTTGCAGACCAGATCTTGGATTCTAGTGCGATAGTGACCATTGGAAAGCTCGTGGTGAGAAGAACGCAATGGAGATCCCAGAGTTAGGATTTGAGATAGTTAGGAAGAACAAAAATTTGATGCCCCATCCCTAGAAAGGGTATTTAGGGATTGGGTGTGTTACAAAGTGGTATCAGAGCATGACAACAACACTTGGCCTACTTGGGCTCATGAAAGAGTCAAGTGATTTTCTTTCTTAGAAAAAATTAAGGGAGAGGGCACCCTGCCCTACCCTATCTATTAAAGCATTATTTAGACATAAGTCTGGATAGAACACAGACCAGTCATAGGACTGGTATATCAAGGGTAGGGTGAGCATGTTGAAGTTGATCTCGAATGTTGATAGGTAGTGGACATGTGGCAGGATATCCTGTCATCTGGGGACTCATCACTCTAGAGGAAATGGGAAGAAAATTATTTTGGAGAAAGGATTTCCAAAGCTCTGAAGGCCAGAGTAAATCCTGGTCGTTTCCACCAGTGACACATGGTGCTAGATCCCTTGGTCCCGAGGATTAACACTCTGGAGTAATTTGGTCGAGATTCTTCAAGGTGTGAAGACTCCCGAAGCTGTGAACGACGGAGTAAATCTCAGCCGTCGATATACAAGGGATGCGTGATGCTAGATCCTGTGGTCTATAGATTTAGTACTCCGGGGGACTTGAGGCGTGTCATGTCGATAAGCTTTGAAGCCTAAAGTAACACTGGCCATGGATATGTGGATCCATGTGGATGAAGCTTGACTATTGGAATTTAGTTGTGGTCAGCCTGATGCTGACCAACTTTGGGAGTAATGAGAAAGTCACACCATGAATCCCCCAAATGCCGAAATTATGAATTAATGGAGGTTGTCGATCCAAGGGTTACGTGGACACACCTTGACTGTGAGATTGAAGGGATTAGAAGGATATCGGTCTGGAGTGATGTAGCACAATGGCGTCATCTAGGGTGATGTGGACCCATGATCAACATGCCACTTGTCACCTGGATTCATGCGCTTTGCAGACCCTATAGGCACATTAACACATGAAACATGTCACCCACTGAAGGGGCCACATGTCATATCTTCCTTGCCATGTATCACACCTGACACTTACTGTTTGGTCCATCTGGCATAAGAAGTAGGTGGGACCCACTTGTATTTTCCTTCACATCTAGTACGTCACCCCGTGCAAAGGTAGACCCTTCAGGAGTCTGGGATTCTAGGGGTTTGTGATGCAGCTTCGTGGGTAGGTCAAAAGAACCAAAGGCCGGAGCGACGTGGAAATATCACGGGGCTTCGGGAGATAGGTACTCTAGGATTCTTGGTTCATTAGACTACATACTCCTAAAAATGTCGAAGCGCCAAACGTCAAACCTTTCCCTTAGGCGTAAGCGTTAATGTGGAGGAAGATCCGCTGTCAGATTAATGGTGGATGGATCTCAGCCATAGATTTAGAAGCGTTGGGAGCTCCGTGACTTCGGGGAACTTGGGATGACATGTATGAGAAGGAACACGTGGATGCCACATGGCCCTTGACTAATAAACGACCGAAGAACTTTGAAAGGGAATATCTTCTAGTCTTGAGCTCGGTTTTGAGCATGGAGATAGTGGTTGGAAATATTTGGATGAGTAGAACGTGATAGAGACCCCGAAAGGAGGATTTGATTAATTAAGGAAGATAAAATTTTGATGCCCCAATCCATTTAAGGGGTTGGGTGTATTACAAAGTGGTATCAGAGTGAGGTTAGGTGGCACCCTGACATCACTCAGGGTGACATGGACCCATAGTACACATCCCACGTGTCACCTATATTTGTGCATCTGCAGACCCCATGAGCCCATTAAACTGTGACATGTGTCACCCTCTGTAGGGGCCACATGTAAGCTCTATCTTGCCATGTATTTGACGTTGGGTTCATCTAGCAGGTAGGATACTCAGGATACACCTGTACTTGCCACCGTGTATTACCCATCATCCCACATAATAGTGGGTACTTCGACAGTCTAGGACTCCAGAAGTTCAAAAGTCTAAGGTATAGTGTTATATACCTCCGAAGCTCCAAAGGCCGAAGTAAATCATAGTCGTTGCCTCCAGTGATGCGTGTTGCCAGATCTTATAATTCAGAGACTTGGAACTCTGGAGGATTTGGGGTATGACACCTCCAAAACTCTCGAACGCCAAAATCGTCGAAGCGATGTGAGCTGTATATCAAGGGGTCTACATGGGAATACCTATATAGTGAGATCGAAGGAACGTTAGAAGGCTATGTCAGGGGTGGACATGGCTCACTGACATCACCCAGGGTGCATGGACCCACAATTGAGGTGGCACATGTCACTTAGATACAGATGTTTGTATACCTTTGGACCCATTATAACGTGACATGTGTCACCTCCTAACAAGGGCACATGTCACCCCTGGCCCTCACCACATGTCAGTCCCTAGTACATGTCCACCTGGCCACGTGAATGGTGAAGTCTAACACTTCAGGACTTTGGGAGACCCGGGGTGTAGTGTCGTAGAAAGGCCCGAAGGCTGGAGCCACATGGAGCGATTTCAGAACTTTAGAAGTTCGGGACTTTGTGGCTCCGAAGGACTTGAAATTGTAGGGTGCATAAAGGATCGAAGGTCGGGGCCATGTGGCAATCCCACGAGACTTCGAAATATGAGAACATAGTATGATAAAGGAGGACTCAACGAGAATCTCTGATCGTCACAGGATGAAATTCCAATGACAATATTCGATCGCCGAAATGCCAAAAATGTAGTACGAAGACCACTATTTGTTGATGAACGAATTCCAAAAAGAGGACATTCAATGTAAATCGTCGAAATCCGAAGGGGTAAGGGAACATGGTGCAATTATGAGACTTCAGGGATTAGGAAATAGGAATCTTTGACGACGAATGTCGAAGACCCCAATTAACAACATTTGAGTATTTTGGGAGGCCATAACTTGTAGACTAGAGCTCAGATTCTAGTGAGACAATAATCGTTGGAAATCTCGTGGTGTGTAGAACCTGATGGAGATCCCGGAGTTAGGATTTGAGATAGTTAGGAAGAATGAAAAAATTTGATGCCCCATCCCCTTAAATGAATTTTTAATGGATGGGGCATCAAAATTTTGTCTTCCTTAATTAATGAAATCCTCCTTCCATAGTCTCTATCATGTTCTTTTTTGTCCAAAGATTTCCAACCATTGTCTCCACGCTCAAAACTGAGCTTAGGACTGGAAGACATTCCCTTCCAAAATTATTCAAGAATTTATTAGTCAAGGGCCACGTGTTCCTTCTCATATATGTCATCCCAAGTTCCCCAAAGTCACAGAGCTCCCAACACTCCTAAATCTATGGTGGAGATCCATCCACAGTTAATCTGATGGAAGATCTTCCTCCACATTAACGCTTACGCCTAAGGGAAATGTTCAGCATTTGGTGCTTCGGCCCTTTTGGGAGTATGCAATCTAATGACCCAAGTCTCCTGGAGTACCTGTCTCCTAAAGCCCCATGAGCTTAAGATGTGGCTCCAGTCTTCGGTCCTTTTGGCCTACCTGTGATGTTTCATCCCAAAAACCCGGAGTCCCAGACTCCCGAAGGGTCCACCCTTGCATGGGGTGACATACTATATGCAAAGAAAAATAGAATTGGGTCTCGCCTACTTCTCCCATCATATGGACCAAATAGTAAGTGCCAGGTGTGATATGAGGCAACACAGAGATGACATGTGACCCCTTCAGTGGGTGACACATGTCATGTGTTATTGGGCCTATAATATTTGCAAAATGTATGAATCCAGGTGACAAGTGGCACGTTGATCGTGGGTCCACGTCACCCTAGTTGACGTCACTATGCCACATCACTCTGGATCGATAGCCTTCCAAGCCATTCAATCTCATGGTGAAGGTGCATCCACATAACCCTTGGATCGACGACCTCCGTTACTTCATACTTTCAGCGTTTAGGGGATCTGTGGTGTGGCTTCCTCCTTACTCCCGAAGTTGGTCAATGTTGGGCTGACCACAACTTCGATCTGATGGTCAGGCTTCGTCCATGTGGATCAATAGATCCATGAATAGTGTTACTTCGAGCTTCAGAGCTTATAGACATGCCACACCTCAAGTCCTCCAAAGTACTAAGTCTCCGGACTACGGGATCTAGTGCCATGTGTCCCTTGTATATCGATGACTGAGATTTACTTCATCGTTCATGGCTTTGGGAGTCTTCACACCTTGAAGAATATCGTCCAAATTCCTATGGAGTGTCAAATCTCCGGACCAAGAGATCTAGCACCACATGTTACTGGTGGCAATGACCAAGATTTACTCTAGCCTTCAGAGCTTCAGAAATCCTTGCTCCAAAATACGTTTCTTCCAGTTTCCTCCAGAGTGCTGAGTCTCAAGACCACGAGATATCCTGCCACATGTTCGCTTCCTATAAATGAATGAGATCAAATTAGAAACTCTGACATTTGAGTTTTCTGGTGTTATAACCCCTCCATTCTCCTGAAGTTGTCAGCACCCGACTGACCATAACGTAGATCCAATGGTTAGGGAGACGCTTGAATACATTGGGATCTATGACTTGCAATACTTCACGATTGGTAAAGTTGTAACATCCCAGAGCTCCTTCCGAACTTGCCCCAAGGTTTCTGGTTCTTGGTCATATGGATCCTCCCAAATTTCTCATGGGCTATACAATTAGCTCTTGGCTGGGAATTCATAAGTTTGTGATCCTGAACCCTCAGTCACACAGATGAAAGGTTTGGAGGATGCACCCCCTTATTTGCACTCTAAGAGCGTTATGCTTCCTAATCTTACTAGTACCTCAAATAAATTCATGGGACTCTCCTTGTATTTCTTTCAGAGTTTAGAACTTAGAGAGTCCTCCACTCCTATGTAGCTTGTGTAGGGCTCCGTGCACCTTCGTGCTACCTCTCTTGAGCTTAACAAGCTCCCTTATCCAAGAGGCCTAGAACAAATGGAAGTGTAAACATGCACACGTGAAACTATGCCCAAGGTCAACGCACTCACAATTCAATTGCTCTAACTTGAGCCACTAAAGGGCTCGAGCATTTACGTGTACATACCATGTCCAAACCATATAGTTCCTTACTTGCCTAAGTACACAATCAAGAAAAAATAAAGGAACACAAAATATCCATCAAGCACACATGCACATCCTTGAAACATTCACAGGATATCCAAATTTATTTTACAGTTACAACTCAGTTACATAGGTTATAAGAATACTTATCTATTAGAGGTTGCAACCAACTAACTAACCATGGGTGTTCACCTTTCCACCCAACCATAGGATTAGAGGCATTCACTCTTAGCACTCTGGCCACCCCTGTGCCAATCCATGATATCACTAGGGAATTTATGCCACATTCTTAGAGATCCTTTCTCTATCACAGCCTCTGTGAGGTTTATCAGATGCTTCCTTAGCATCAATGTCGCCACCTTCTTCTTAGGTGCTGTTCTCTGCCATTTTTCCACTCGAGAGCCTCTCACACCCTCCTCTTTCGAGATCTGCCTGCATGCCATTCTCTCCTTGCACACATCCCTCCTTGGGAAGGTTCTTCTCTCTGTCATGTTCATTCTATCAGAAGTAAACTTAGGTTAGCTTGGGTCTGCCATACCCCATGGTACTTCAGGATAACATTCTTAAGCCATACCATGCCTCCATTCATGGGGGTGGTTGATAGTTCAGCCATCAGTCCTTTCTTCATTAACTAATTCCTTCTTGGGAACCAGAGGAGGTTTATTATTCCCCAACAAAGGGAAATTTTGGGTCATTTGACATGATGCACCCTCTCCATAGTTTTTCCCATTCTTTCCTCTAGTGATATCATGGCCATTACTTCAAGGCTTCACCCCCACAATCAATCATTGCCATTTTAAACCATAATACATTTACATTTTTCCCATGTCACATCATGGTAATCATGATTTATGATTAATTACAGGCTGGGGGAAACATGGGTGTTACAATCCTCTCCCCCTTAAAGGAACACCGTCCTCGATGTTCTTTCTCAGTAACACCTATCATGCCTTTTCTCATTCAACCATTTTAGAAATGTTGATCCTCTTCCTTGGTCAGGTCCTTTCCAGACTCTTCTCCTTCATTACCTACCTTCAAAATACTGGGACAACAAGCATATCAATCACAATTTTCATGCGAATGTTTTTTTTTTTGTGCAAAATTCAATAGGAAATTGTCATAATATGCAACAATACTTATCTGTGTAGTTCATGGATTTTCATCCACATGAATGTCTTGTTCTCTTGGATTACTTTTTTTCCTAGACATACCCATTGTGTGAATGGTCCCAATCAATATTTTACAAGGATTACCAAAGTCTCCTCTTCCTTGCGGTCACTCACCCTCCAGGCCCAGGCCTAGGCATCCCCTTCTCTGCTATATAGTTCCTTAGATTATCCATATTTCCTTGCCAATGATTTCTCACACAGGAAGAGTTTTAGAGACTTCATTGAGCCTTAGAGTTGAGGCTTCCCTCATACCTGCTCTGCCGAGGAATCTCTTCGGCTTGTGTTACCACAACACAACATGTTCTATGGCGATTGTGACTTACCATGAGGTTTTCATGTCTCAACAATAGCCATCTTTCATTCTTTCCAGCTTTGACAGCCTTCATCTGTCCTCCCCGGAAAAATCCTTTTCTTCTCACCTGTATCACATGTATACATAAATTTATGAGATATCATCATAAATTTTAATTTTAGAATTTTATTGCAAATATGTCACCCACAGATTTTTCCCATTCCACATTTAGTTTCATATCTGTTCCGCACAGGAAACAAATTCACAAGCATGGGACTTTCCTTCCCATAGTAGTTTGGCTCAACAAGTAATTGGTCTTCATTATGGGCTTACAATAATGCCATATCCAAAACCCTTCTCTTCCTATAATTTCAACATTCCTCAACCCAAAAAATTGTTAGTTCCCATGCACATTATATTTTCATTCCATGTTTGGAGTGGTTCAAAAATGATTTCGGAACTGTGCCTACTAACAATCAAATTCATTATGGCTTAGAAATAAATTTGGTCTTCCTTATGGACTTACAACATTGTCATATCCAAGATTCTTTTCTTCCTACACTTTCAACTTCAATCAACCAAACAAATTGTTAGTTTCCCATGCACATATATTTTCATTGCACCTTTACAATGACATCAAAAGCATTTTTTAAATTGTGCATGATAACATTCAAATCACATTTATATAAACATGAAATGAAACCTCATTCCTTACCTATGCATAATTTTAGCATACCAAACCTTTCAAAATGTAGTTCAACATTAAGTGAATTTAATCCAAGGGGCCACTATCCATGGCTACATTCACTTACCATGCACCCTTGCATTGATTTCAAGTTTACCATACTTATGACAAGCATCTTTCCATGGTGTATTGGATTTCAACCAACCTCTTCACCATGTGGCTTATTCATCCTCATTCACTCTTACAACGGGACTATGATTCCTGCTATAGGATGATCATGAACCCAGATCAACACATATGAAACTAGAAGGTTCTTTTGAATGCACCCAAGAATTCTTCCTTCATTAGTAACCAGGGTGTTAACACTCGTGGCCATCCAAATTTTCTCTTTTCTTTAACACCTCTACAATTCAAGTAGAGTATTGGAAGGTCCTCCTTCCTCAATGGGCAATCCATTGTCTGCCCTTTTTGTGAAAAAATGAATTTTCCTCAATGTATTAAATCAACGTGCTGTCTATGATCACTTTTGTTCCCAATCATTCCTTGATTGTTCAAAATATTCATGACATATTAGTTCATGAATTCTTCCAAGGATTTCAATCAGTGTTTACTACTATAGGTTCACACCTCCATCATTCAGGTT
>JASDQU010103358.1:605556-620527 GCA_032191745.1 Picea mariana | reverse complement strand
TTTCCTCAATGTATTAAATCAACGTGCTGTCTATGATCACTTTTGTTCCCAATCATTCCTTGATTGTTCAAAATATTCATGACATATTAGTTCATGAATTCTTCCAAGGATTTCAATCAGTGTTTACTACTATAGGTTCACACCTCCATCATTCAGGTTATCCTTCTTTAATCATACCCTACTTGGGTATCAATGGCATACAACGACCTTTCAAAATTACATGCATAACATTACGACAATAAAACATTTTAGAAGGGATTCTTACCCAATCCATTCATACCTTGTGCCACATAGGTAATGAAAACTTTTATACATGTTCTTGGATGCTAGCACCCTCTTTCTGATTTTTACCTCATCAATAGTGCTTTATGGGGACTTTTACAGTCCCTTCAACAATCTTTCAATAAGATCCTTCTCATAGTTATCCTCTGTTTGAGGTTGTTCATCATTGGAAGCTATCTTCCTCAACAACTCCAATTTCTTTCTACACATGACATACATCATAAATATATTAGTCACCATGTAAAATAAAATAATTCAAGTACCATAGAATTTAAATCAATAAATAGTTTCAGATATGTCCTAACATATCTTTATGCACTTGTCACGTTTCCCTCAACATTTTTGCGAGTGCGACCTCAATCAAACTTTCAGTTGTTTCAATATTCTATAGCCATCCATATTCTCATGTCTTAAACAATTTCACATACCATCCTTTCAATTTTCTCTTATCCCAGAGAAACAAATTAAACAAAAAGAAATGACTTAAGGGATTCTTCACTTTTCCAGCTGTACTTGTTCTCACGACTGCTCATCTAAGGCTTATAATTATGTTAAACAATTCATAGTTCTTAGGGTGGGAAAAGTGTTCCTCCTTTTTCCATTTCATTGCTTTTGCAATTTACTCCTTGTTGGGATTTTCCTTCTCTTTTCCTTGAGCATCCTTGATTAGGCCTCACCCTAACCTTTTTGGATACAACAACATGCTTTCATAAATTTTTTTTTGTTCATAATGGATCATGAACCTATGCATCCTGCACATTTTATTTTCAATTAGTCAGAATGGTCAACCTTCATTCATTTGTCTTCCATTCATTCATTTTTTTTAGAATGTAATATAGGATTCTTATATATATATATATATATATCAATTCTCAACAATCATTAAGGTTGCATCTCTGTTCCTCCGCATGGAACTTCTTAAACATGGAACTTTCCTTGTTACATCTTCATCACTATCCATGAGTTAGCTTCATCTTGTTACCAAGCATTCCCTAAGGAATATAAACATGCATTTATGTCATGCATCCGACTTCTTTATCCACACCTATTCTGGTTTTTGTTAACTTACACACATGATGTACTTAACCATATGCATAATCATAATCTTGTGTGTAGCTTCCATATGTATATTTCACAACCAACATACATCTCTAATTTAAAATCAGTCAACTCAAGATTGTTCACAATCCTTCTCATGTGATCCTCAAAGGCATAATCATTTTCCTCTTATCATGACAACATAGCATCTTTGCTCATTTACTCTTTCATCTATTTATATTAGTATTTCCCAAGGGAATGGGATACATTCCCCTCAATTTATCATTTCAAACAAAAATTTCATGACTCTTCAGAATAGAGTCACCCATGCATCCATGGTATTCATTTAATCTTGGAAAGTGAAATTCTTTCCTTACATATCACTCAACAATGCATCCATATTGTGCCTTTAGTTTACATGTACTTTTACATCATACATGTGAATCACTTGCACATTTAATATCATTCATACCTAGTTGGTATTAATACCAGGATTCATATCAAGAAGCTTCACAATGCATTAAATCCATGCACTCATGCATAATTAAACACATCTAAGCATTCATCTTGCAAGCTTATTGCTTGCACCTTTTCCATGTCATCCACGCACATGGACATGTCAAAATTCCAGATGCTTCTCCCAAGGATCTTCCAATCATTCTTGCGATAAGTCTCATAGGGATACTCATCATTGAGCCGCTCTCTCTGCTGAGATCTTGGAGTCATATTATTCTTATAAGCATATATACACATATTTGTATATATGTAGGTGCAACTCTTGCACCTTTTTACCTCATCTATTCACATTGATATTTTATTTTCAGCATTAGTGTTCTTTAGTGAGAGATTACAGTCACTTATATGACTAGTCTCATAGTCATAATTCATACTGATGTTGTCCTCTCTTCATGGAAATAACCAACCATGGTCACTTTTCCCTTTTTTGGGAATTAACAATAGTCCCAAAGGAATCCTCTTTATCTTAAATAGATTATCTATGCTGCAAGTTTCAACCATTATAGGTCAGGTAAACTGAACTTACTCATTTTCATCAGTTCTTTGATCATGAGGAGTTTAATATACATGGTTTAATCCTTTTATAATAGCAATAATTATTACTGCTAAGGAATTTATCAATCCATAACAAATTCCATTAAGCACAAGGAATTTTCTATTAAGGTCCTAACCCTTGTATAATCAACCATGTTAAATGTTAGAGATCCAACTTCCCATGCTTAGAGGAAGTATTACAAACACCAATTTATCCATCCTTCGGGCTCAACTTTCCATTGACAAGACCTTGCCATTATCGGCCATTCACATTCAGTTTTTATCCTAAGTGTTTATCAACACATTCCTACTTATGTAGGGACAACCATTAATCCAACAAGTCAACAATTCTAATCCTTCTGTTGTTGTCATCATGCTAAGATTCATGTTGTAAAAGTTTGAAAACAAAAAAAGAGTTCCAATCGACAGTCCTTTTCCTCAAGGAGTCAATGCACATAATAAACAATTCTTTTAAAGGTCAAAACATTTTTCAACATGCTCACCTTATCCTTGATATACCAGTCCTATGACTGGTCTTTGTTCCATCCAAATCTATGAATGAATCATGCTTTACTAAACAGGGTAGGGCGGGGTTCCCTCTCCCTTAAAGTTTTCTAAGAATCAAAATCACTTGACTCTTTCATGAGCCCACGAAGGCCAATTGTTGTTTCCATGCTCTGATACCAATTTTTAACAGACCCAACCCCTTAAATGGATTTTTAAGGGATGGGGCATAAAAATTTCGTCTTCCTTAATTAATAAGATCATCCTTCCGGGGTCTCTATCACATTATGCTCGTCCATAGATTTCCAACCACTGTCTCCATGCTCAAAACAAAGCTCGTATATGCCCTTCCAAAGTTCTTTGAGCTTTTATTAGTCAAGGGCCATGTGGAATCCATGTGGTCCTTCTCATTCATGTCACCCCGAGTTCCCCAAAGTCACGGAACTCCCAACACTCCTAAATCTATGGCAGAGATCCATCCACCATTAATCCAACGATGGATCTTCCTCCACATTAATGCTTACACTTGAGGGAAAGGTTCAACATTCGACGCCAGCATGACCACAACCCCTTAAATGGATTTTTAAGGGATGGGGCATCAAAATTTCGTCTTCCTTAATTAATCAAATCATCCTTCCGGGGTCTCTATCACATTATGCTCATCCAGAGATTTCCAACCATTGTCTCCATGCTCAAAACAAAGATCGTATATGCACTTCCAAAGTTCTTTGAGAATTTATTAGTCAAGGGCCATGTGGAATTCATGTGGTCCTTCTCATACATGTCATCCTAAGTTCCCCAAAGTCACGGAGCTCCCAACACTCCTAAATTTATGACGGAGATCCATCCACCATTAATCTGACGACGGATCTTCCTCCACATTAATGCTTACACCTAAGGGAAAGGTTCAACGTTCGACGTTGGGATGACCAAAACCTAGATTCGACAGTCAAGCTTCATCCACGTGGATCCACGGCCAATGTTACTTCTGACTTCATAGCTTATCAACATGCCACACATCAATTACCCCATAGTACTAAGTCTCCAGACTACGATATCTAGTGCCACACGCCCCCTATATATCGATCACTAAGATTTAATCCACCGTTTATGGATTCAGGAGTATTCATACCTTGAACGTTCTCGTCCAAATCCATCCGTTGTGTCAAGCCTATAGACCATGAGATCTAGTTCCACGTGTCACTCATGATAATGGAAAATATTTACTTCGACCTTTAGAGCTTTGAAAATCCTTGCTACAAAATAATTTTTTTCCCGTTTCCTCCAGAGTGCTGAGTCCTCGGACTACGGGATCTCCTGCCATGTGTTTGCTTCCTATAAATGACCAAGATCAGCTTCGCGACTCCAAAATTTGGGGTTTCTAGTGTTATAACCCCTCCATTCTCCCAAATTGGTCAGTATTGGTCCAACCATGGTGTAGATCCAATGGTCAGGGAGACTCTCGATTTCCCTGGGATCTATGGCTTATAATACTTCATGATTGGTAAATTTGTAACATCTCGTAGCTCCTTCCAAACTTGCCCCAGGGTTAGTGGGTTTTGTTCATATGGATCCTCCCAAATTTCTCATGGGATATACACTTATATCTTGGTCGGGAATTCACTAAGGTCGTGAGCCTGAAACCTCAGTCACACAGATGAAAGGTATGGAGGATGCACCCCCTTGTCTGCACTCGAAGAGAGTTATACCTCCCGATCTTACTGGTACCTCAAATGAATTGAGGGGACGCTCCTTCTGTTTCTTCTGGAGTTTATAAATTAGAGAGTCATCCACTCCTACATATCTTGTGTAGGCTCTGTGCACCTTTGCGCTACCTCTATTGAGCTTAACTAGCTCCCTTATCCAGGAGTCCTAGAATAACTGGAAGTGTAAGCATGCACACATGAATATGTGCCCAAGGTTGACGCACTCACAGTTTAATTGCTCTAATTAGAGCCACTATAGGGCTTGAGCATTTACGTGTACAAAACATGTCCAAACCATATAGTTCCTTACTTTCCTAAGTACAGAATCAAGAAAAAATAAAGAAACACAACATATCCATCAAGCACACATGCACATCCATAAAACATTCATAAGATATCCAACTTTATTTTACAGTTACAGCTCAATTACATAGGGTATAAAAATACTTATCTATTATAGGTTGCAACCAACTAACTGACCGTGAGTGTTCTCCTTTCCACCCAACCATAGGCTAAGAGGAATTCACTCTTAGCACTCTGGCCACCCCTGTGCCAAGCCATGATATGACTAGGAAATTTATGCCAAATTTTCAGAGATCCTTTCTCTGTCACATCCTCTGCGAGGTTTATCAAATGCTTCATCAACATCAAGCTTGTGGCCTTCTGCTCAGGTTCTATTCTCTACCATTTTTTCACTGGAGAGCCTCACACGCCATCCTCTTTCCTGATTTGTCTACATGTCATTCTCTCCTTGCACACATCCCTCCTTGGGAAGGTTCTTCTTTCTGTCTTGTTCCTTCTGTTAGAAGGAAACTCAGGTCAGCCTGGGTCTACCAGACCCTGTGGTACTTCAGGTTGACATTCTTCATCCAGACCATGCTTTCATTCATTAGGGTGGTTGATAGTTCAACCACCGGTCCTTTATTCATTAACTGATTCCTCCTTGGGAACCATAGGAGGTTTATTATTCCCCAACAAAGAGAATTTTTGGGTCATTTGACATAATGCACCCTCTCCATAGTTTTTCCCATTCTTTCTTCTAGTGATATCATGGCCATTACTTCAAGGCTTCACCCCCACAGTTAGTCATCGGCAGTTTAAACCATAATACATTTACATTTTTCCCATGTCACAAGATGGTAATCATGATTAATGATTAATTAAATGCTGGGGGAAACATGGGTGTTACACTTCCTCATTAGGAATTTACACCCTCTAATCATGCAATATGGTAGGTAATCCATAGAAAAAATCGACAACCAAAAATGAGGCCAATTTACCATATATAGTTTCACTAAATATTCCAGACTTAACAAAACTAACCAATGATCCCATTTTGCATGATCTAATGCGGCTCCCAATGTTGACCAATTTCCTTCAAATATTCCAAAGTGTTAAGGGAAATCAAGAAAAGACCCAAGAAACCACATCATGAATTTCCGTTTTTGGTGTTCATCCAACAACATCACAAAAGATTTTATTTGATTACACATGTTCCCATGGACCTTAACTAGACCATGTTCCAAGTGGTACATTGAATAAAAAGATCGTTGACATGTTACCTTGAATAAAAATCTGGTTCATGCCACGTCAGTAAGGTTTCCATGTCAACATTCACATGTCATGCTACATCATCTTATTTTTCATGTCTTTGAGGAGATGACTGATCATCGATGATCGAGGTTCAGGGAAATTTGTGGCTAAGTTTAGTCGCCAAGAAATAGTTTTAATGGACAAGTTTACTCAACATGAAATAAGTTTCCAGGTTACATGGTGATCCAAGATATTTTCATCTTATGACTTATTAAAGAATTGCATTAAAAGATCATAAACTAAAGTGCACCATAAAGAAGGAAAAGTTGAAAAGGAAAGATTCATAAGCATCAAATGTAAACACAAAGAACTTGATAAAGGAGTTCGTCCCTGGTGGACTATGTCTTTGGGTCCTGCCCTCAAATGGGTAGTCCTTTTTATTAAATCCATAAAAGAATTGGGTGAAATACATAAGTATACCTCATTTTGGATTTAAGCTACATAAGCCTTGCTTAGATTAGAAAAAAAAAATCACCATTGCGTTCCTGGCGTCGAATTACCTAAAAATTATTGTCTCCATGCCTCAATCCGAGTCTGGAACTTTCGGGTTGAAGAGAAATATTGTCTGGGTTTCTGTGCCCCCATCTGCAACAATTAATGGAATCTCTCTTGAAATTCATGCTTTTGTCCATATGGCTGCGCCCTTGGTCTCCCCTTCTCTTGTACACTGGTGGAAACCCCCTTTATATAATAAGATCTGAGCGGTTTAACATTAATGGGTTTGTTGGCACGTTGGTTGGTGGTGGCTATTTTAAGTACTTGGTTGGAGGAGGTCCCGGGTTCAAACCTGCTAACCTCATCTTTTAACATATAGTTACAACAAATATTGGCAAACTGCTAAGTTTGGCAGAATGACATAATATGTAGCTAATTCTGGTGGAACCACCGCCAAATTTGGCAGTATATATATTATGTATTTTTTTAAATAATTCGGTTGCTGGACGTCATTGGGAATTTTCCCACTGCCATGTGGCAGCCCATGATTGGGCCATGTGGCAATCAAACATTGGCCCACATCACCTCTTTGTACAATCACCCTGCCACATCATCTGTCTACCACGTTAGCCTGCCACATGTACAAATTCCATGTTATCCTGCCACATATTGTATGGATGCCACATGTCTTGTATGGACTGCCACGTAACATGTTTTCATTGGTCCACATGTCGAGCTAAAAATTCCAAAAATGAGTGACACGTGGAAGCCTCTGGTGCTACCACGTCATCATGCTGACATCATCATGACTCGTTTCGCCCTATGCACTTTCCATGTATGCTATATGGATGATGATATCATCCATATTGGTGCTGACATGAGTAGTATGAATGCTGACTCATCCCTACTGATTGGGCTAGGTTGACCAAAACTTTGACCATAGATATCTTTTGATCCGTAACTTTGTTTGACGAGTCGTTTGTGCCATTAGAAATCTTGCGACACACTCTTCGTGATAATGTCATTTTCATTGAGTTTTGGGAACTTTGAATTCTTTCCCTTTCTCTGTTTGCTGAAGCCATTCTGAGCATTCTGAGTTGCCTATGTGAGTTATGAGTTGTTCTTATCCTTCTATGGATCCTTTTTGGATCATGCCTTCCCACTGAGAGCTTTTTGGACCACCAAAATATTTCATTAATCAACAGGTAAGTGAGGGAAGAGTCCCCTCACTTTGTCCTTCTCAATCCACTTTGCCTTGCTTAGATGTGTGCCCTTTAAGCCTACTCGAAGATAATCAACATCACCCATGCATGAAGTCCTCGTCCTTCTATCCAAGATGATATCTTCCTGTAACTCATCTAGGTACTCAGGTACAAACTCATCAAATGAAGGTATTAAAACTTCCTCATCCTGATTCATGATCACGGGAGGCTAAAAAAGTCTCTATTTCTCTACGTTGACAATTGAGTAAATATGCATACAATGTGGAAGATCCAAATGAAAATCATTGGTACCACTTTTCTCCAAGATAGTGAAGGGTACATAACAAATGGGCTTGAGTTTCTTGCCTTCATCCTTTAATCTCTCCTTGCTGATTTGAAGCCATACCCGGTCTCCAACCTGGAATTGATGATCAACCCTATGCTTGTCATCCTGAGCCTTATATTGTGCTTGAATTTTCCCCAACTGTTCCTTCTTGGTGTATCTGCTGGATCCTTTGGATGAACTTGTGGGCTCTATCATCTGTTCGTTCTTCATTCACATCGACATCTCTCCTGTACATCAAGTCCAAAAGAACCTTTGGTAGGTACCCAAAACATGTCTCAAAAGGTGAACTCTGAGTGGATGAATGTAAAGCTCGGTTGTACGCATGTTGTACATAGGGTATCTATTCATCCCATAACTTGGGATGCTTGCTGTAGTATCCTTGAAGAAAAAGTACCACTATTTTGTTTACCACCTTTGTCTGTCCATTGGTCTGAGGATGAAAAACAATGCTCCTCTTCAATTTGGTATCCATCATTCTTCACAAGCTAGTCCAAAAATCCCCAAGGAATCCAGTATCTCGATCCAAGACAATGGATGTGGGTAACTGAAAGTGAACCCAAACATACTAAAATAAGAGATTAGCAATATTCTCAGAAGTGATCTTTTTTTTACATGGCATCAAGATACAGATCTTGCTGAACCTATCCAATACAACATACAAATAGTCATGACCCCCTTTGGTCATTGGTAAACCCTGTACAAAATCTATGGAAATTCTTTCCCATGGATGGGATGGAACATGAAGTGGTGAGTATAGCCCCAGTTTTCTATTAGTGGGCTTACAAGTAGAAAACATCACACACCCCTTTACATATTTAGTTACAATTTATTTCATTTGAGGCCAATAACAAAACCTCTACAAACGAGCCATAGTTTTTCCTACCCCAAAATGATCAGAGACAAGAGAAGTGTGAGCTTATCATATTACATAGACTCGTTCACTTGTAGGAATACATATCTTTCCAAGATGGTAGAGTAGTTTTCCCTACATACAATAGTTTTCTACCTGTGCACCATGGGTTAGCTTCTCATATACTTCTTTAAAATAGTCATCTATGGCATATTTTCCTACATAGGTATCATGAGATAAAGAAGTATTCTTCAAAATAATAGAAGCAACAATAGGAGGTCTAGAAAGAATATCGGCTACCTTGTTACTTGTACCCTTCTTGTACTTGATTACAAAATGAAATTGTTGTAGAAAACCCATTCATATGTAGTGTTGAGATTGTGGCAGTTTGGTCTGTTCTTGGAGATACTGTAAGGGTTGGTGATCTGTATGTATGATTGTTTCCTTCCATAACAATTAGTTCTTACATTTCTTTACGCTTTGAACTAATGCACACAACTCTTTATTGTATGTAGGATAGTTAATAACAACTTGGTTAAAAGTTCCAGAGTGGTAACAAATAGGATTTCGATATTGCATCAATACTGCATCCATAGCGTATCCGCTGGCATCTGCTCGATCTCAAAAGGTTGTTGAAGATTCAATAGTGCTAATACTGGTGCAGTACTGATCTTCTCCTTCAAAGTGTCGAAAGATTTATGTTGCTTGCCTTCCCACTAAAAAGTGTTCTTCACACTGGTTAAGGCATGCAAAGGAGCTGCTATAAAGGAGAAGTTTGAAATGAACCTCCTCCAATACTGGACTGCACCTAAGAAGCTTCAGACCTTAGTTACACTTTTTAGCTCAGGCCAATTTACAATTACATCAATTTTGGAAGGATCAATTTTCAATTGTCCTCCTCCTACAATATGACCTAAGTATACAAGTGCAGTCTTGCCAAATTCACATTTAGACATTTTTACATACAACTTTTCCCTTTGCAACGTATCCAATACTTGCTTTACATGCCTCACATGTTCATCCCAAGTCTCACTAAAATTAAGAATTTCATCTAAATACACAATCACAAAGTCATCTAGGAAAGGGATGAATACATCATTCATCACACGCATGAAAGTTTATAGAGCATTACAGAGCCAAAACAACATAAATAACCACTCAAACTATCCCTGTTTGGTTTTAAAGGAAGTTTTCCATGCATCCTGTTCTACGACCCTGATTTGATGATATGCAGTGCACAAATCCAACTTAGTGAAATAAACAATTTTCTTCAACTGATCAAGTAAATCATCTATATGAGGAAGAGGGAATCGATTTTTCACCTTGATTTTATTTAAGGCCCAATAATGGACACACATTCACCATGCACCATATTTCTTTGGCACCATCATGATAAGAGAACCATGAGGAGATGAACTGGGCCTAATGACCCCTTGATCCAATAAGACCTGTACCTGCTTCTTTATCTCAATCATCTCCACAACTGACATCCTATACATGCCCACATTAGGAAGAGGAGAATCATGTTGAAGATGTATCTCATGTTGGATTTCCATCTCATGTTGAAGATGTATCCTGTACATGCCCACAATATCAATTAATTATTTTTTATGAGATGGATCACATCCTTGGAAAGCGTCAGATGTCCCGACATCTTCCTCTCTTACAACCATGAGTACATATCTCTTATTAGTGTTTATGAGTCTTTTAATTTGTCCTGCACTAACAAGTCATGTTGTATTTACCCTCATGTTGTGAGCTCTAACAATATATTCCACTCCCCCCTTAGTAAGGTGGTATTTGTTCTCATGAAGAAATAAGACTGCTTTTCTATCATAAAGATACATACTTCCCAACACTATGCCACATATATCAAGTGGTACAACATCCAAATCCACTTCATCAATCAACTTTGAAGCAATAGAACATTTGACCCTACATTGTTGGGTGACATTAAGTTTTTATTTATCACATACCCAACCAAGAGGATAAGACTTTGGATGTGGTTTTGTTACAAGACCCATCTTCTTGACAAGTGCTTCAGATATTAAGTTTACTTGGGAACCCAAATCAAATAATGTATCTATCTTAGTGTTTTTAGATACAACTCTTATGTGAAATAATTCATTCCTCTTTCGTTCATCATCACGAGATTCATTATTGGAACTTGAAATAGCATGAAGATAATATTTACCTTGTACTCCAACCATTGTGATCTTTCCTTCATCTCCTAAATTGGAACCAAGATCTTGTTTCACTGTAGCAATGGTTTTTGTCTTCCCCTTTCCACCAAACTGTTTCGGTTTCTTCTCTGGATGTAGTTTCCAACAATGTTCTTCATCATGACCACTTTTCTTGCAATGAGTGCAAGATGGTTTTCCTCCTTCTCTCGTCACTGTGGGGTTCTTCTTGTCCTTCCTTTTAAACTTCTTGAAAGCTTTATGTGGGAGATTGGAAGGTTTCTTCATGGGATATTCTTGAACATGTTTCCCCCTATTCTCAAGATGAGTGGCTTTCACACAAAATTCATCAATACTAGTGGGGTTAAACAAGAGCAAAGTATGATGAATATAACTGTGAAGTGCACCAATATACTTCATTAGAGTTTCATAAGAATCCAAAGGAATGTTTAATGCAATAACTTTATTCCTAAATTATTCTGTGAAACTTTATACAGATTGACCTTTACTTTGCCTTAAAGTTTTCCATTCCATCATTGCTTTATGTAAATACCCTAATGGATATAACCGCTTCCTTATATTTGATTTAAATTATGACCATGAGGAAATAAGATTACCACGCTTACTTTTTTCCCGAAGCTTGATCTCCCACCATACGAGAGCAGTGCCTTCCAATCGAAGAGAAGCCAGATTCACTTTAACTTCCTCTTCATCAATATGCTGAACATGACAATATACTTCAACCTGTCGGATCCAATTATCTAGATTTTCAGGATTAGAGTCTCCATTAAACATAGGTAAAGCAAATTTTAAATCTAGTTCTAATAATGGTTTCTTAAAAGAGGATTTATGGCTAGAATGATGAGAATTCTCAGAGGAAGAAGAACTAGAACTTGAAGGTGAATATGGAGGCTCAGGAGGATCTCCTCCAGCCCCTTGGTTTACTCAAGCATCATCATATGCATCTGCTTCCTTTTTATTCCCTTTCTTCTTCATCCTCTTCTCGTAATATGCATACATTCATTCGATCATTTTTGACATGCAATAAAAGACCATGTGAAATTTTTTCTCATGCTCATCACGCTTGTCCTCTTTTTCCATTTTCTTCCTTTAGGATGCACGACTAACTTCGGGGGTTGAAAGTATTAATATATCCTTCACCTTGCTTATGATTTTCCCTAGTAAGCATTCATACTCAACAATTCAAGTCAAAGATGATTGCTCTGATACCAACATGATCCAAGATCTTTTCATCCAATGACTTATTAAAGAATTGTATTAAATGAGCATAAACTAAAGTGCATTATAAAGAAGGAAAAGCTCAAAAGGAAAGAGTCATAAGCATTACATGTAAACAAAAATAACTTGATAACAAATTTTGTCCTTGGTGGACTACGTCTCTGGGTCCTTCTCTCAAATGGGTAGGCCTTTTTATTAACTCCACAAAAGAATTGGGAAAAATACATAAGTATACCTCATTTTGGAGTTAATCTATAGAATCTTTGCTCAGATCAGAAAAAAAAGTCACCACTGTGTTTGTGGCCTCGAATTACCTAAAAATGACTGTCTCCACACCTTGATTTGAGTCTGGAACTTTTGGACCCAAGAGAAATCGTGTTTCGGTTTTCATGCCCACACTTGCAACAATTAATGGACACTATCTCAAAATTTGTGCCTCTATCTGTACATCCGCGCGCTTGGTCTCCCCTTCTCCCATACACTGGCAGAAACCCCCTTTATATAATAAAATCTGGGTGGTTTAACATTGATGGGTCTGTTGGCGGGTTGGTTGGCAGTGGCTATTTTAAATGCTTGGTTGGCAGAGGTTTAGGTGGAGGTCCTAGGGTCGAACTCACGGGCCTCCCCTTTTAACATATTGCTACAATAGATTTTGGCGGACTACTATTTTTGGTGGGATGAAGGAATATGCTGCCAATTCTGGTGGAACCGCCACCAGATTTGGTGGTAGATATATTATAAATATTTTTAAATAATTCAGTTGTTGGATTTCATTGGGCATTTGTCCACTGCCATGTGGCAGCCCATGACCGGGCCACATGGCAACCAAACATTGGCCCATGTCACCTCTTTGTACAGTCACCCTGCCACGTCCCCCCTCTACCACATCAACCTGCCACATGTTGTACATATTCCATGTCAGCCTGCCACGTATTGTACATATGGCACGTGTCTTGTACAGACTACCACGTGGAACGTTTTCATTGGTCCACATGTCGACCTAAAAATTCCAAAAACGAGTGACACATGGCAGCCTCTGGTGCTACCACGTATTCATGTTGATGTCATCATGACACATGTCTCCCTATGTTCTTGCGACGTATGTTGTACGATCGATGATGTCATCCATACTACTAGTGCTGACGTCAACAGTACAGATGTTGACTCATCCCCACTGACTGGGCTAGGTTGACCAAAAATTTGACTGCAAATATATTTTGATTTGTAACTCTGTTTGACAAGCCATTTACACCATTAGAAATATTGCGACACACTCTTCACGATAATGTCATTTTCACTGAGTTTTGGGAACTTTGAATTTTTTCCCTTTCTCTGTCTGTTGAAGCCATTCTGAGCGCTTTGAGTTTCCTCTGTGAGTTCTGAGTTTTTCTTAGCCTTCTCTGGATCCTTTTTGGATCACATGGAGTGCCCAAGGAGATATATTTCAACAAATATCTTAAGTTTACATCCAATTTTTGGAAAGGTTTTCTCAAATTATTTGGGGAATCTAAATCTTAGTACATCATACAACCTAGAGTCAAATGGGTAAACAAAGAGGAATAACAGAATAATTGAGGACATGCTTAGAATGTATGTGATGGACTAGCCATCAAAATGGGAGGATTATATCCACTTAGTGTAATTTTTGTATAATAATGGGTATCAAGCCTCGTTAAAATTGACCCAATTTCAAGCATTATATGGAAGGTAGTGTAACACACCAGTGAGATGGATAACCCAATAGACATAGTTGTTATTGGGAAAGATATTTTGAAGGAAATGGAAGAGGGAACGAAAAAAATCAAGTAGAACTTAAAGGCTTCCCAGGCCTAGAAGAAAATTTATGCTGAAAAGAACAGAATTTTCAGATATTTTAAAGTGGGTGAACATGTATTTTTAAAAATGAAAGTGATGAGAAGTTCACTAAGAATAGGAATTTTCCTGAAGTTTGCAGCAAGATACTGTGGGACCTTTGAAATCTTAAGAATATAGGGCCAATTGCATACATGCTAGAATTTCCTACATCCATGAGGGTGCATAATGTATTTCACGTGTCATTATTAATGAAATATTTGTTTGAACCTAACCACATAATTGATTGGACTATGATCCAGGTGGACCATGAAGGGGATTTCCTAGTAGAACTTGTACACATCCTGCCCCGGAAAGTCAAAGTGCTCAGGAACAAAGACATAGGGTTGGTAAAGTTTCAATGGACCTCCTTATACAATCTTGAAGATGAAACATCAGAGAATGAAGAAACTATGTTAGAGGAATACCCAAAAACATTTGTCAATTTTGAAGAAAACAAAGTATAAGAATGAAAGACTCCATTTTGATTAGCTACAGTTCTGGATCCACATCTCAAAGTCCTAGACAACCTATGTTGGGGACCTTAATAAAAGAATGGTACAACTCGATGGAATTATAACAATGAAGGGAGTTCTTTCCTTGGGTCAATGGGTTGAGAGGAATGAGAGATTATGATTGTAAATGCCATTGGAGTATAAAAATTGAAGAATTCTTATTTTTCTAAGTCTTATATA
>JASDQU010103358.1:585015-600893 GCA_032191745.1 Picea mariana | reverse complement strand
AAATCTCAAAAATCTGGGTTTTTCATCAATTTGGGCAGATTCAAGTTAGAGATCCACCCATATCTTCTAAAAAAATTCGAATTTTGGAAAATTTCCCACTTTTAACTCATTTTTCAACATTCTAGACAAAACCCATATCGTATAATTGATAGATCTGATACCATCTGCACAGAAATTGAGGCACAAGTTGGTAGTTTGAGATTTTTGCTATTTTTTTTTTCAGAATCATTCCCCCTGAGTTGGAGGTCCGCACGTGTGATATGGGTGAATTTTGGGGAATAGTGTAATTCAATCAAGCAAGCCAAAGGAGAGGAAATTCATATGGCCAAGAAGGTATTTTTTGGACAATCATCTTTTTGCACGAACAACAAGCAGAGAACATAAAATAAGAACACTGGAGATGGAACAACCATGGAGGGTGAATTCTGGAGCATATTTGGAGTAGAATACTAAAGAGCCAAGTTGTTAGGCTTGAAGGGTGATTTATTTTTTTTCTCTGGTAGTTTTCCTAGTAGTGATCTCCCTTGAGTTTCCCAATAGTGATATTACTAGATACCTATGCTAGAGAGACCCTGATACATGAATGGGACATCCGATGGATCGATATCAATGAATGGGTACATTATTTCGGTTGGTCAGGTCAAGAGGAAGAGAACTAATCGAAACTCAAGATAGTTGTAGGATAATGCTAGTAGGTTGTGGGATTTTCAAAGTTGTGAGTGGATAGTGAGAGACAACTCTCTTTTGTGGATTCCTAGTCCTAGCTCAAGGGTGGCTTGCTATTGATATTGGAAAAAAATGTCTACATTTGGGTGGAACATATGTCACAAGCAGTTGGTTGCACAACTATTTTAAAAATATAAGTGTTTTATCTGTTTTATGTCTTGCATTATGAGTTTTAATTGTTGTGCATGAACTCTATGTATGAGACTGATTTATATGCTTATGTAATGAGTTATGTGTTGTATGCATGTGTTATTTCAACATGATGCATTTAGATAATGGTTAAATATGTATGATTAAGTAGCTAATAAGTTGTAAGAATTTATTTAGCAGGAATTTTTTATTCTTTTGTGTATTCCACTAGTTATGTTTCTTGGGACGTTACAAAGACACTTAGGCTAGAGGGTAATCCATCAATAACTAAGTGGAAGGTGTTAAATATCCTCACTAATTATTAATTATACCCTATTGGGTATGTAGAATCCCAATGGAGTTTTTGGCATCACTTTTGGTAGAAGGAAGGGAATACTATGCAAGAGAACACCATTGAGTTTAAGAAGATGGAAATCATGTTGGGTACCTCTCCCAAGAACCAAAACATACTCCTCAAGTGTCTGGGGTGTATAGATAGAAAATTTTGAAAGAAAGTGATGATATTCAAACCAAGGAACATTGATGAGGGTTGTGTTATCACCTAAAAATCACTCATTGAGTTATACAAATGATTGTTGGGATCATCATCAACACAACATAGTAGAATTCTACCTCATGGAAATAATACACCATTTTAGTAGGGTGCACAAAAATATAAAAAATGGATTTTCATTGTAATACCCCAAGGCTGAGCCCCTTTTGAATTGTAATTGTGTCTATAGGCTAGTGAGCCAAGTGTTTATAAGTTGGGAGGCTTATGTGAATATTAGGCTGGAGAGCCTGGATCGCTTAAGGCCAATGATACTATTTTTTGTATATCTAAATACTCATATCATTAATATAAATACATCACCGTGTGTAGACTGACCATGAAGAAAGAGTTATGGGGGACTAAGCTCCACTAGGTAGGGGAATGGAAAGGGATAAGAGGCTAGGAAAAAGGGCTAAGATAGAGGGATTATCTCTAAGGGAATAATATTATATTATTATTTCCTAAAGACCAAGGTTTGGGAAATAACTGAAGTTATCCTAAGTTCCTGTGGGAAGGGAACGAATGATAAGTGGAGCTCATGCAGCTTCATGAAGATAGGTATCTGATTTGGGACATGCATTTTTATGTGGGGAAATCAGTTCATTGTGGGGGTTCTCTCTTCCATTCTTACCATGCTTCCCATGCACTCACAGACTCAAGCACTAAGCCATCCCCTCAGTCATTGATCTCTGCAATATTTATGAAAGATTTGAAAACCTGCAACCCCCGTGAAGATAACCCGTACTTTTCCTATGAAGTGTAGCATGACTGCACAGTTATTGAGCCATATTGCACCCTATCCATTTTGTTATACCCCAAGGATGAGCCCCAATTATACTTCTGAATTGTAATTATGTTTATAGGCTAGTGATCTAAGTGTTTATAAGTTGAAGACTTATATGTTTATTAGGCCGGAGAGCCTAGATGATTAAGGCCATGAGCCTGATTTTGTATATGTAATTATGCAGATCATTAATAAAATAAGAACATCGCTGCGTGTGGACTGACCACAAAAAAAGAGTGATGGGGGACTAAGTTTCCACTAGGCTGGGTAAGGGAGGAGGCTAAGTGTTTGGGCCTAGGGGATAAACTAGGGGGATTACCTCTAAGGGGATAATATTTCATTATTATTTCCTAAAGGCTAAGGTGGAAAATTGTTGAGGGTTGTCCTAAGTTCCGGGGAAAGGGAACGAATGCAAATGGAATGCATGTAGCTCCAGGAAGATAGGTGTCAACCTGAGGGCATGTAGTTAAAGCTGAAGAGTCACCTCCTATTGGGGGTTCTCCCCTCATTCTTCCATCCTCCGTCTGAGTTCACTGGGGGGAATCCTCCGTCTGAACTTGCTTTGCATCTGTCATCGACCTCTACACATCCACGGTCATTCGAGAAACCACTCATGGGAGGGGGAAAACCGTCTTGTGTTACCCTTTGAAACTAACATGTTTGCACTAGCCAAAACTGTGTTCGTACCTTAACCATTTTGGGTTGCTACATTCTATTTTTCCTGGACCATATTGACCCCTTGTCGTTTCCCTCATCTTGCTAGATCTGAGTTGAAGATTGACTGAAGAAGAAGGCTATCAGGCCTGTGGGTAAATTTCTCTCCAGGTGAGAGAAGTGGTTGTGGATCGAAGAAGCATGTTGTCAGGCCTTTGAGAAACTCTCTCCAGGTGAGAGAGTGTGCTGAGGAGGTGAGTTCTCCTGGAGGGAGTCCCGTAGCTGCTACAGATCTATAAGAATTCCGGTCTGGCCTGTTGTTGAAGCCCAAGGCAAGGGAGGTGAAGCATCTGATGGACTGTGTGATAGTGAAGGTGTATACTCTTGGGGTGGGACAAGCATTTGGGGAATGAGAGTATGTGAGCAGTGGGCATAAGTGGCTCCTGGGAGGTAATCCTTCCTCTGAAATTGTGTGACTTCCTTGTTGACCTTTCCTAGTCTAGGAATCCCTTGCCTGGTGGAGCTTAGTCCCAACTTGGGGGTGACCTACTATTGAGAGTGATGAGCAACGTGGTCTAAGGCTAGGAGGTTCGTGGAAGGTCTGCATGCAGTTGGTGGATTTTACTACAGTTAAAAGATAAGTATCTTTATGTACTTAATTATGTATATTAAGCATGTCTGTGAACCTTGAATTATATCATGTGTTCTGTTGCATATACGACTTACTGTTAAATTCTGTTTGAGGATGTATGGTAGTAGTAGTTTTGTGTTAAGTGTTTTATATTCATTAAAATGCATGTTATGTATGTATGTTTCGCGTAGTAGAATTGCTCGGCCTGGTGATGGATGGGGACATTACAAATTGGTATCAGAGCTAGTCTGTTCAAGACAAGGTGTTTGGGTAGTGTTTCCTGACAGTGGTGTTGATGGTTGGGGAATGTTACAAATTGGTATTAGAGCCAAGGTTTCAACGCTGACCCTGGATGGGCCATGTTAATGGAAGTTGAAGAAAAAGATTCAGAAAATAATTGTTGTCGAAGTAGACAAAATTGGAGTTTAGAGCCAAGGTTTTCAACACTAAGCCTGGATGGGCCAGTTAAGTGGTCATTGGACCCAAGGTTTCGAGTGGAAATTGTGTCAAGAGGAACCAATTTTGAATGTTAGAACATCCTAAGTGCCATGCCCGTGAGAAACTCTCTCCAAGTGAGAGAGTGTGCTGAGGAGGTGAGTTCTCCTGGAGGGAGTCCCGTAGCTACTACAAATCTCTGATAATTCCAGTCTGACCTATTGCTTAAGCCCAAGGCAAGGGAGGTGAAGTATCTGATGGACTGTGTGACAGTGAAGTTGTGTACTCCTGGGGTGGGACATGCATGTGGGGAATGTGAGTCTATGAGTAGTGGGCGTAAGTGGCTCCTGGGAGTGAATCCTTCCTCTAAAATTGTGTGAATTCCTTGTTGACCTTGCCTAGCCTAGGAATCCCTTGCTTGGTGGAGCTTAGTCCCAGCTTGGGGGTGACCTACTGCTGAGAGTGATGAGCAACGTGTTCTAAGGCTCAGAGGTTCGTGGAAAGTCTGCAGGAAGTTGGTGGATTTTACTCTAGTTAAAATATAAGTATCTTTCTGTCCTTAATTATGTATATTATGCATGTATTTGAACCTTGAATTATATCACGTGTTCCGTTGCATATAAGACTTACTGCTAAATTTTGTTTGAGCATGTATGGTAGCAGTAATTCTATGTTAAGTGTTTTATATTCATTAAAATGCATGTTATGTATGTATGTTCCACGTAGTAGTCTTTCCCGGCCTGGTGATGGATGGGGATGTTACAAATTGGTATCATAGCTAGTCTGTTCAAGACAAGGTGTTTGGGTAGTGTTTCCCAACAGTGGTGTTGATTGTCGGGGAATGTTACAAATTGGTATCAGATCCAAGGTTTCAATGATGACCCTATATGGGCCATGTTAATGGAAGTTGAAGCAAAAGCTTCGAAAAATAATTGTTGTCGAAGTAGACAAAATTGGAGTTCAGAGCCAAGGTTTTCAACACTAAGCCTGGATGGGCTGGTTAAGTGGTCTTTGGACCCAAGGTTTCGAGTGGAAATTGTGTCAAGAGGAATCAATTTCGAACCTCAGAACATTCTGAGTGCCAATAGGTTATGTTGGCCGCGTTATGAAGCTCAGAAGGTGTAGAGGTATTGTAAAACCATGACAAATGTGGTATTTGTGCAGAGGGAGAGATATCACAACACTGGTGGTGTTGGGACTGTAGGATATATTTGGAAGGAAGGGAAATCCTTTACGACCATCAAATTTGAAGAAGGTGCAAGAGAGTTATCCTAGAAGCCTTTCGGAGTTCGGAAATGGGAGAAGTGGGATGTGCTTATGCATAAAATTCCGAAGCCCAAAGCTTTGACGTTTTGGAGGAAATATACCTTGTAGATATGGGAAAAATCTCAACCGTTAGATCAAGCCAAGAGAAAATCGTAATTTCAGAACTCGGGAGAAGTGGGGTGTGCGGGTGCACAAACTTCCCAAACCCGAAGTTCCGAAGAAAAGGAGCAAAATGTGGTGGGGTCATATGACATCGCGAGGTGTGATGTGGAACTTTCTAGGCATGATACGTTCCACCACCTGAGTTAGTGACATATGTACCATGTGGACCCGGAGGGTAAAGAAGCAAAAAATTCAGAATTCGGGAGGTTGGAAGGAGGCAAGCGTGAAAACTTCCAAAACTCGAAGCTTCGAAGCTACGAAGTCTCAAAGTCCTGAAGTTACGAGGCTTGAAAGTCTCAAAGATGTGATGCCCAAAGTTCCATAGTGGGTATCAGTCGTTGGATGCTGGGTAGTTGTGGATGGTTGATCCACCTTACTTCGCGAGTTCGTTAATTCGAAACTTCGAGAGATTGATGAGATGTACTTTGAAGACTTCTGAAACCCGAAGTCACGAGCAAGAACCTATCGATATAGCACTTGGCCAAAGCCCGTGGTCGCATGGGTTGGGGGATAAGAGAAAAGAGATAGTGCCTAAAAATTATTGCAGAACAGAGCATATCTCAGAAATAAGAGATCCATGGGGGTTATTGATTGAGCGAGAATTCCAAAGAATGAAATCTGAACGTTTTTCTTAAATCATATTGGTTTATGAATGCAGTGGAATTTGTTAAGGACTGATGGCCTGACAAATTTCGGTTGATTGCACATTGTGTTGCAGAGTCAATGATTGTCAGAACCGAACCGAACCGAACCGAATTGTCATTGAGTGCAGAGAAATGGAGGAGGCACAGAATGCTTCTAGTTCAGAAAATGAAGCAAGAAGAATGGATGTGGGGGTTGAAGGATCGAACTCCAATGGGCATGGAGAAGAGATAGATAAGGAAGGGCATATGATGAAAATCATTGAAAGATTGCAGAAATATGCATAGGCTTATCGAGCAGATAACAGAAAGATCATGAAGGCCAGAGATCAATAAGAAATTCAACTTAAAGTTGATGTAGAGTCTGGAGAGGATAGAAAAGAATTTGGACAAGGAGAGTGGCTCGAGAAAATTTGGGAATCGCAAGACCCCTAAGAAGAAAGGAAGATCAAGGAGCGTTAGCAGACATCATCGTCACTCCTCGAAACATTCCAATAAGGAGACACGCAGTTGTTCAAGTCCATCTCCTACCAGAAAACACAAGAGATCCGGAGTGGATGAACTGAAGGGGGAAATGAACAAGATTAAGCCTCCTACATTTGATGGAGAACACAAAAAGGAGGAAGATGTCAAAACATGTCTTGTTGGCATGAGGAAATATTTCCAACTGCAGAATTATTCCTCTCACGCAGAAGGAAGAATTGCAATGTAACAAATTAAAGGAAAGGCATTCATGTGGTGGGATCAACTTGTGCAGGTGCAACACTGTAAAGAGAAATATATTACTTGGAAGAAATTCAAGAAGTATTTTGAAAATAAATACTTGACTAAGAGATACTATGACAGAAAGATGAAAGAGTTCTTTGAACTCAAGCTGGGTAGCATGACCATTGATGAATACAAACTAAGGTTTTTGGAATTGCTGAATTATGTTCCATTCATCAAAGATGAGACTGTCAAAATTCAAAGGTATCTGAGCGGATTTCCACCTTCCATCGATGATAAGATCCAATATGATGATCCTAAAACTATGGAAGAAACCATAAGAAGAGAAAAATGCTTATATGAGAAGCAAAGAGAAAAGCCTACCTTCCGGAAGGCTTGGGAAGACAAGAAGAATTTCAAGATGGATCAGAGGAAGAGGGGAGATAAGCCACCCTTTTTCAGAAACAATCCTCAAGGACAGTCAGGCTTTGGAGAGCCCAGGAAGACTGAAGTAGGTGGGCCAATGCCAAGAAAGACACCTATAGAATGTTGGGGTTGTAAGGGAAATCATAGGTACAAAGATTGCCCCCACATAAATAACAAAGTGAGAGTTGTCCACAAGGTTAACATTAATAAAAAGTGGAGGACATGGGAAGTAGACTACCAAGGATATATGCATCCCTAGACAACAATAAATCTAAATATCAGTTGCACATGATTGAAGTGGAAGGTATGATCAACAACCATGCCATTGCTATTTTAATTGATTCAGGAGCTAGTCATAGTTATATAGATCCTATATTGGTGGAAAGTTTGCATTTACCAAGAAGCAAGCATGGAAAATCTTGGTTAGTGTAGCTGGATACAAGACCTAAGAGAAAGGTGGTTGAGTTGGTTAAGTCCTATCCAGTGGACATGAATGGACTGGGCATAAGGGTTGAATTGAACATCTTACCTTTAGATTCCTATGACTGTCTAATTGGGATGGATTGGTTGGACCTGCACCATGCCATCTTAGACTGTTGTAACAAAACATTCACTTGCCTGGATGAGGAAGGAAACCCAAGGAAGGTACAGGGAATCCCAAGGGCAGTTACTATCAGATAAATCTCAACAATGCAACTGAAGAAGTGCTATAGGAAAGGCTATCAATTATTTGCATCCCACATGGAGGAAGCATCTAAGGATAAAGTATCAAATCTTGAGGACCATGCAGTATTAAAGGATTTTTGGGATGTATTCCAAGAGGTACCCAGACTACCCCTGAAGAGATATATTGATTTCTATATTAACCTAATCCCCGGAGCACCTCCAGTGTCAAAAAATCCTTACAAAATGAGTACACCAGAGATGAAATAACTGCAATTGTAGCTAGAAGAGATTCTGAAGAAGGGGTATATACGCCCAAGTGTGTCACCCTGGGGTGCCCCATTCCTATTCATGAAGAATAAAGATGGTATGTTGATATTGTGTATCAATTTCAAACAGTTGAGCAAAGTGACTATTAAGAACAAGTATCCTTTCCCAAGGATCGATGGTCTCTTTGATCAGTTGAAGGATGCCAAGATATTTTCAAAAATCGATCTCAGGTTAGGGTATCACCAGGTGAGGATAAAGGATGAAGACATCAGCAAGACCACCTTCAGAACAAGGTATGGTCACTATTAATTCACAGTGGTACCATTAGGGTTTTAAAACACACCCGTTGTTTTCATGTGCCTAATGAATTGTGTGTTCAGGGAATACCTAGACAAGTTTGTCATAGTCTTTTTGGATGACATCCTAGTGTATTCCAAGTCGGAGGAAGAGCATGAACAAAATCTGAGGATGGTGTTGTAGGTGATAAGAGATCACCAACTATATGCCAAATTGAGAAAGTACTCATTTTATCAAAATAAGATCCATTATTTGGGGTATATCATTTCAAAGGATGGGATAGTCGTGGATCCTGAGAAGATAGAAACCATCAGAGAATGGTCAGCACCGAAGAATGTATCAGAAGTTAGATCCTTCATGGTTATAGCTGGCTATTACAGAAGGTTCATCGTAGGATTCTCAAGGATAGCTTACCCCATCACCTCCTTGCAAAGAAAGGAGAAGAAATTTCAATGGACATAAGAATGTGAAAGAAGATTCCAACAATTGAAGCAGTTGTTAACCCGTGTTCCAATCCTGAGAATTGCAGATCTGAGTGAAGATTTTGTAGTGTGTATAGATGCATGAAAAGAAGGACTGGGAGGAGTCCTCATCCATAATGGGTTCGTAATATGTTATGAATCCAAGAAATTGAAAGAACATGAAAATAACTATGCAACTCATGATTTGGAGTTGGCGGCCATTGTACATGCTCTAAAGAAATGGAGGCAAGTTACCTCCTGGGAAAGAGATTTGAACTAAGGACAGACCATAATGATCTGAAATATTTATTTGATCAACCAACCTTTAATGCTAGGAGAGTAGATGGTTGGAGTTCCTTTGTGAGTACGACTTTGATATCAAGCATATCAAGGGAAATGAGAGCAAAGTGGATGATGCACTCAACAGGAGGGTGCATGAACTACATGCTACAACTATTAGCATGTATCAAACTAATATTAAAGATAGAATTTCAGAAGATACAAATGTAGACTTGTAGTACATGGAACTAGTAGCAAATCTATAACAAGGTAAGAGGCTACAGAAAGTGGAAGATTATAAATTGGAAGTGGATGGAACACTCCTGTACAAAAATAGAATTTATGTGTCTAATTCTCAGGAATTGAAAATTATGATTTTGAAAGAAATGCATAATGTGCCTTATGTTGGGCACCCTAGATATAAGAAAACTATGGTAGCAGTAAAGAGCCATTACTTTTGGCTAGTAATGAAGAACGAAATTGCAGAATACATCGCCAAATGTATGGAGTGTCAGAAGGTCAAAGCTGAACATAGGCACCCAACAAGGTTGCTCCAACTTTTTCCCATTCCTAAGTGGAAGTGGGAAGTGGTGACAATGGATTTCATTACATGATTGCCCAGAACTGGCAAGCAACATGATTCCATCATGGTGGTGGTGGATAATCTTATGAAAGCTACCCATTTTATTACATTACAAACTACAAACAAGGCAGCTAATGTTGCTGATATCTATATGAAGGAAGTAGCACGATTGCATGGTATTTCCAAGACAATTGTGTCTGACAGAGACCCAAAATTCACCTCAAAATTCTAGAAAGGGTTGTTCAAAGGGTTCGAAACGAATCTGAAATTCAACACTGCTTATCATCTAGAGTCTGATGGGAAGATAGAGAGGGTGAACCAAGTGATAGAAGTCATGCTAAGGATGTATGTGATGGAGAAACCATCTAAATGGGAAGACTACCTACACTTGGTAGAATTTGCCTACAACAATGGGTATCAAGCATCATTGAAGATGAGCCCATTTGAAGCACTTTATGGAAGAAAGTGAAACGCCCCAGTAAGTAGGGACAACCCAGTTGATAGGGCAGTAGTTGGGCTAGAGTTTCTCAAGGAAATGGAAGAACAAATGATGAAAATGAAGCAGAATTTGAAAGATGCCCAAGACAAGCATAAAAGTTATGTTGATAAGAACAGAACCCACAAGGAGTTTAAAGTGGGTGATCATATTTTCTTGAAAGTGAAATCCAACAAAGGTTCCCTGAAGCTGGGAAACTGTTCCAAATTGGCATCCAGATATTGTGGGCCATTTGAAATCCTAGAAAGGATTGGACCAGTTGCATATATGCTTGCATTGCCTGCATCCATGACTGTACAGAATGTGTTTCATGTTTCATTTCTTAAGAAATATATACTTGATGTTAATCATGTTATTGAATGGAATTTGATTCAGGTGGAACAAGGAGGCATCTTGCAAGTGCATCAGGTGCACATATTGGACCGGAAGAGAAAACAGTTCTAGAATCGATCCATATAGCTTGTAAAGGTCTAGTGGACCTGGTACGGTCCTGAGGAGGAGACATGGGAGCATGAGGATTCTATACGGGTAAAATACCTGCATCTTTTTGAATATTTTGAGAATCTTGCTGATGCTGTGTAAAGAAGTTGCACTGAGGATAGTGAAAACATAAGGGGAGGGGATTGTAATACCCCAAGGACAAGCCCCAGTTATATTGTTGAATTGTAATTATGTTTATAGGCTGGTGAGCCAAGTGTTTATAAGATGAAGACTTATATGTTTATTAGGCCAGAGAGCCTAGATGATTAAGGCCATGAGCCTGATTTTTTATATGTAATTATGCAGATCATTAATAAAATAAGAAAATCACTACGTGTGGACCAACCACGAAGAAAGAGTGATGGAGGAATAAGTTTCCACTAGGTTGGGTAAGGGAGGAGGCTAAGTGTTTGGGCCTAGGGGCTAAGCTAGGGGGATTACCATTAAGGGGATACTATTTTATTATTATTTCCTAAAGGCTAAGGTGGACAATTGTTGAGTGTTGTCTTAAGTTCCAGGGAAAGGGAACGAGTGAAAATGGAGTGCATACAGCTCCAGGAAGACAGGTGTCAACCTAGGCACATGCAGTTAAAGCTGAAGAGTCAGAGCGTGTTGGGGGTTCTCCCCTCATTCTTCCATCCTTTTCCTGAGTTCACTGGGGGAAATCCTCCATATGACCCCATTTTTCATCTGTCATCAACCTCTTCACATCCACGGTCATCCGAGAAACCACTCATGGGAGGGGGAAAACCGACCTGTGTTACCTTGTGAAACCAACATGTCTGCACTAGCCAAAACCATGTTTGTACCTTAACCGTTTTGGGTTGCTACCTTCTATTTTCCGAGACTGTATTGACCCTTTGTTATTTCCCTCATCTTGTTGGATCTGAGTCGAAGATTGACTGAAGAATCAGGCTGTCAGGCCTATGGGAAACTTTCTCTCCAGGTGAGAGAAGTGGTTGTGGATCGAAGAAGAAGGTTGTCAGGCCTATGATAAACTCTCTCCAAGTGAGAGAGTGTGTTGAGGAGGTGAGTTCTCCTAGAGGGAGTCCCGTAGCTACTATAGATCTCTGAGAATTCTAGTCTGACCTATTGTTGAATCCCAAGGCAAGGGAGGTGAATAATCTGATGGACTATGTGATAGTGAAGGTATATACTTCTGGGGTGGGACAGACATGTCAGGAATGAGAGTCTGTGAGAATTCGACGTAAGTGGCTCCTGGGAGCTAATCCTTCTTCTGAAACTGTGTGACTTCCTTGTTGACCTTTCCTAGCCTAGGAATCCCTTGCCTGGTGGAGCTTAGTCCCAACTTGGGGTGACCTACTATGGAGAGTGATGAGCAACGTGGTCTAAGGCTGGGAGGTTTGTGGAAGGTCTGCACGTAGTTGGTGGATTTTACTCCAGTTAAAAGATAAGTATCTTTATGTACTTAATTGTGTATATTATGCACATCTATGAACCTTGAATTATATCATGTGTTCTGTTGGATATAGGTCTTATTGTTAAATTCTGTTTGAGGCTGTATGGTAGTAGTATTTTTGTGTTAAGTGTTTTATATTTATTAAAATGTATGTTATGTATGTATGTTCCACGTAGTATCATTTCTCGGCCTGGTGATGGTTGGGGATGTTACAAATTGGTATGAGAGCTAGTCTGTTCAATATAAGGTGTTTGGGTAGTGTTGCCCGACAGTGGTGTTGATGGTTGGGTAATGTTACACATTTTGTTGTTGTTTCCCATGATTTTATCTAGACTGGTGTGTCTTATTGTCATTACTAGATCTCATACCCAATTTTGCTGTTGTTATTACCCTTACTGGATTGGCCTGGGAGGTGGATTGAAGAAGTAGGTTGTCAGGTTAGTAGGAAACTCTCTCCAGGTGAGAGAGGTTCTTGGGGAAGTAATTTTCCCATAGGGAGCCTCACGAAAGTTTTAGTGCTCTGAGACTTCTTGTCCAACCTATTGTTGAATCCATGGAAGGGGAGCGGGGCAACTAAAGGACTGTTGAGCAGAGAAGGGGCACACTCCCTGGAGTGGGATAGGCATGTGGGGAATGAGGGACTATAAGCTGTGGGTGTGAGTGGAATATTGGGGACATAATCCTTCCTAGATACTTTGTAACCTTAGCCTAGCCTAGGATTCCCTTTACCTTGGGTGGAGCTTAGTCCCAGCTCGGGGGTGACCCACTGTTGATAGCTTGGAGTAGCGCAGTCTAATGATGGGAGGTTCGTGGAATGTCTACACATAGTTGGTGTCCTTCTTAAATAGATAAGTACTCTTTATATATGTTTAATTACATTATGTATGATACACGTGTTTATTTACTATACATTTCAACATAATTCTATGTATGTTAACATAAAGTAGATGTTGTTTTTAATTGATTAAGTATGATATTTTCCACAAATGAAAGTATGTTTTTCTGTAAGGTGGCATGGCCTGTCCCTGGGATGGATGGGGACACTACAAATTTATATAAGATCTCAAACAAAGAATAATTGTAGTAGCATGCATCGACTTAGGTGTCCGGTCACGTCACAAGTTGGTATCAAAGCTCATCGTTTCAACATTGAACATGGATGGGCCACGAATGTGGAATTTGAAGTAAAAATTCCACAGGGATTTGATGTACAAAGTTCTAGAGGGATGCTAAGAGAGATCTTGGGTGGTAATGGAAAGCACAAGATAAGTGGCAGAGTAGTTACCACAACGATCATGGTTATGGGACACAAAACTANCGGGGGGGGGGGAGGAAGACCCTTCCTAGCTGTCAGATCTGGAAAAGGTGTACACCAATTAAATTCCAAGTCCTTTGGACTTTGTGACTTTGATGAAGTTTACGTTTTGTTGAGCATAAGGGGTCGGAGCATGAAGTTCCAATGCACTGGAGTGATTTTCATCGATAGATCTTCCACGAGGAGGAGAGCCGTGGATTTTTTTCCCCGAGTAGTTTGATGGTTTAGAGTTTGGGGAAATTGGGTGAAGTGCGAATAATGGACTTACTCCTGAAGTCTTGAAGTCCGAAAGTCATCCAGACTATTTGATTAACAAGGACATGTGTTTGCAGATCAACCATGCAAAATTTTGGCAGTTCAAAATTTTGGAGTTTGGAAGAACTGAGAGGTAATGTTAAGAAAAGCTCCAAAGTCTTGAAGCCTCGTAGCTTGAAGTTTTGGGAATTAGTTTTTTGGTGGTTCAGATTTTGGGAGAAACATGGTGACAAGTCATGAAATCCACTGAATCTCAAGGCTACGAAGTGCCGAAGCATGGGGTATGATGTGGCATGATGACATCACCAAGGGTGATGTGGACCTCCTCTAGTTGTGCCATGTGTTAGTTAGAATTGTACCTTTGATAGGTCCCTAGCACCAATTGGGACCTAACACATGTCGCCCATTGGTGGGACCACGTGTCACTAGATTAATTATTTGATAGTCGAGCTAATGAGATCGACGTATTCGCCAGTTCATCATTTGAGTATTTTGAAGTGTTATAAGGTAAAATATTTTGAAGCTCGAAGCTCCGAAGTGCTGAAGTGATAAAGAACCAAAGAGTTCGAGAATTCAACATTCAAAAGAAATGGGGAGAAGTGTTGAATAAATCTCTGAAGTCTTGGAGCCCTGAAGTCCCAAAGCTTTGGGAAGTAACTGTTCGACAGTTCGACGTTTAGAAGAAACATTGTTTTGAGCCGAGAAATCCTCTGAAGCCCGTAGCTATGAAGTGATGAAGTATGGATTGTGACATGGCATGTTGATGTCACCTGGGGTGATGTGGACCTCTCCTAGGAATGCCATGTGTCATATGGTTTTGTACTTTTGACAGGACCTGTTGTACCAATAGTGATCTAGCATGTGTAACTCAACGGTGGGGCCATGTGTCACCACCTTAATTAATGAAAGTCATACTAAGTTGACCCTGAAAGGTTCATAAGTTTGGAAATTTGATGTTTGCAAGAAATGCTGGGAGAATTTATGGAATCCTCCAAATCCTGAAGCTCTAGAGTTTTGGAGTGAAATGATGCGATGATGTCACCGGGAGTGATGTGGACTAGTTCACTAGTTTAGAGTTCATGAGAATTTTTGAGTTTTGTTGTGAAGTTCTCCAAAGCGTCGAAGCGTTGAAGCTCTGAAGAGACACCGATTCAGTACTTTACTAGTTCGACATTCAAGGAAATCACAGAGTGAAGAGGTAGAAACCTTCAAGGTCTAAAGTCCCAAAGTTTTGAAGTCATGGAGGTGAAACAATCTGTCGACATCAGCTGGGGTGATGTGGAAACATGGGATACGTGCCATGTGTCATAATTTTTCAGGCTTTCCAAGGGCCATTCGTGCCCAATTAATATGTGACACATGTCATTTGTTGGGCAAAGCCATGTGTCCACTCCATAACTCTACCATGTGGCACATTGATATGCGGATGCTGGCTAGACCTCGACAGTTCGTCAGTCCGAAAATCGGGTAAAACTAATAAAGAAGGAAGAAAAACCTCCGAAGCAGGAAGTTTTGAAGAAATTTTCCAGTTCGACCTTCAGAGGAATTACTGGATGCTTCAGTTAGAACTCCCAAATGCTAGAGTCCCAGAGCTCATGTTGACTTTAGATCTAAACATAGAATGATGACCTTCGATTACTATGTCCTCCAAGTATCCAAAGTGTGAAGCTCTAGAGAGCCAGTATGGGAGTTCGCTAGTTCAAAGTTTGAGAAATCAATGTGAAAGTTGTAAGAACCTCCGAAGCCTGAAGCTCCAAAGCATCGGATCCTTGAAGCTCCGAAGATGTATTGTGCAAGGATTCACCAGTTCAGCTTTTAGGAGAGATAAGGCATGAAGTAGCAAGATCTTCTAAAGCCCAAATTTTTGGATCCCCTAAACTCCCAAGGATCCAGATAAGCACCTATCTGTTAGCGTTGGGTCACAACCTATGGTCACATGAGATTGGGGGCCAAAGAAAAGGGGCTAAATACCCGAAAACTATTTTAAAGAAGGAAAAGGGGTTAGGAAGGAATCTCGTGGGTTTTGTCTTGTTCAAACCTCCATCAAAAGTCGTAAAGAAGGCCTATAAACCTTATGATAGGATCCAACAATGGTCCAAGAGACAATTTGGCTCTGAGAAAGGAAAACAATTGTACAAATATTACATGACATAAAGGACAATTTTCAATTGTCCATAAATTTCTGCTCATGATTCATAATTTAGCAAGGAAATAGTCATTGGAAAGTTCTGGGACAACATAATATAG
>JASDQU010103358.1:562703-579287 GCA_032191745.1 Picea mariana | reverse complement strand
ACGTCCTTCTTCAATTGTAGATTGCATTTCTGATTTTACCTCGCAAGTATTTAGGGATTCTTCAATCTTCTTGCAAATCTCCTCTTCAATTCCTTTCGTAGTCTCTTCATCCAAGATCCTTGTTTTTTCTTGATTTTGACAATGCTTCTTTTCTTCTTTCAATAGCTTTTTATTTGGCTTGCTGGAAAAGAGAAATCGCTCACCTGGGATATGCTTAGACGGAGGGGCTGGGAGGGGCCAGGAATCTGTCTTCTCTGCAGCAGAGCGACTGAAGACATTCATCACATTTTGGTTCATTGCCCCTTCACCCGGTCGGTGTGGTCACTGGTGCTCAACCATCTTCGGCTGAATTTGATCTGGAGTGGCTCCACTCTTTCCTTATGCTACACCAGATGGCTGGCACAAGCCTCGACTCCAAAGCCACTACCGGCGCTGGTTTCTTGGCAGATTTGGTTAGCCCGAAATTATGCCATTTTTGATGCCCGTCCTCCTTCCCAACAACAGGTGTTACATAATGTCTTGGTTACCTTCACCTGGAAACAACCTTTACAAAGACCGCCTAAGCTTGATGCCTGTGACATACATTTATTGGCAGGCTATTCAGTAACCTGGTTCGATGGAGCCGCGATGTCCGATGGTGGCTTTTGTGGGGCGGGGGGTGTCTTTAAATCTCACCCATCTAGGATCACTCTCTGGTATTTAAACTGTGGTGTTGGGACAAACAATAAAGCTGAATTATTGGGCTTATGGGCAGCCCTTTATCTAGCTTCTTGTTGGTCTCTCAGTCATCTTTTTGTTCTTGGTGATTCGCGCATTATCATAGATTGGATTTCACAAAAGTCAACTTTACATACAGTCCACAATGATAGCTGGAAGGTCAAAGCGTTGGAGCTGTCAAAATCTTTTACTGACGTTAAATTTCTCCATATCCCTAGATCTCTCAACAGAGAGGCAGACGCCCTCTCCAAAAAGGCCTTACAGGGTGCTGTTGGACGCCTCACGGTTTTCCATAGGGATAGAGGGGTTGTGAGCCCATCCACATCTATAAACGTGTTTGAATGATGTGGGTTGATATCTTCTTTTTGCTGGGGACCTTGAGGTTGTATTGACTGTCTAATTCTTCTCTCTTTAGGCTGCTTATTGACTGCTTCTTGCCGATTATTGTTCCTTCCGTTTGGTGGACTGTTCGGATTTCGATTTTGATGGCATCATAGCTTTGTAAAAAATTTATACCTTTTATAAATTGGAGCAATTTTCACTTGGAAAAAAAATATCTTGACATCATCTAGTAGTTTTTTTATTATGGTTTCTTAATCTACATCTTTCTTTTTCAATTCTTCTCTCGACTCATCCTTTTCCCACTTCCCTTTGCTATTATTTCCTTGTTTTAATTTTTGAGCCTCCTTAACAAGTGCTTCATTAAGGTCTCATATCTTAGATAACTCACCACCCTTCTTCTTGATCTCTTCTTTTGCTTCATTTATTTCATATTGAATTTTATACATTGCTTCCATTTTTGTATCCCTGATCCATTTATTTGAGAAGAGTTTTTCAAATACTTCCCATGTGGCATTTCATCTAGTATCTTTATTAATACTCTTCCACCACACTCTAGCTTCACCACTCAATGAAGAATTGCCCCAAAAACGAGTCTTGCAAGCTTCCCTTTTCATCCTCAACCATTCCCCAAGATTGATTTCATTTTTATCTTTATCTCCACTAAAGTCAGTGGTTTCCATTAGTTCTACTTGGGATCCAACCATAAACCTCAAATTACAACCTTAATATATTGTCAACAATATCCAAAATGATTATTATTACTCTTCCAACGTATTATCCCATGTTTCCTCTTTCCAACGACTTTTTGAATCACCTCAATCTGACATCCCAATCAAAACTTGTGATCATTTTAAATAAACATACCTTTTAAAACCCTAATTGAAAGATTGTCTTGCTAGTCAACCTTTTTCTTGATGTATCTCTAAAATTTTGGCCCTTTTGAGTCTAAAATTTTGGTTTGTAGTACTATGATGTTTTTTTCTCTACAATGCCATAGGTATGACCAAAATTTGATGTGTCAAGTGAAATCTATGACCTAACTTTACCAAAACTTGCTGATTTTTGGCCCTTTCTAGATAGTGAACATGTAAAAAAGTCCACATATCCAATATTACAAATCTATTTCAATTTTTTTTACCTAAAATACTATGGTTTATCTTCTTTCCAAAGAAATTAGTGGCACTCAATTTGAACTTTCCTAGCTTCAGATATGACAATTCTACTAAGAACACATGCTTGATATTAGTTTTAGGGCTTGTAAAAAACATTAATTTGCATAGCCTATATTTCTGAAAGTTTGGAACATAAGAACCTATAATTTCCACCATAGGTACTTTATCATGTCTCCTTAGACTCCTGAAAATTTCAGACTCTGAAAATTCACCAAAGAAAAGTTATAGCAAAAATTCCAATATGACTCATTTGAGACTAATTTAAGGATTAGTCAAAAGCCCTAACTTCCAAAAGATATATCTCAAAAATTATAAAGATCCAAAACTTGAAATTTTTACCATGGGTACTTAGATATGTATTCTCATGATTTTGAAAATTTCATACTCTAAAACTTTGTTGAAAAAAAGTTATAGCAAAAATTCCAAGATGACCCATTTGAAGGAGCAAAACCTCGGGTTTGTATGCTTTGATACCAAATGTTATGGACCAAATGCTTGAGATATAATAAGAAACCAGAAGTACACACCCTGTAAACCAATGTGGTCATGGAGCATGACTCCAACATAGATAAAAGATATTATTTATACAATAAATCCTTAAAGAATATGAGAACCTCCTCCAAATACCCCAATACACTCATACATCCAAATCACATCTCCTCGATAATGACTACATAATCTCTATATATACTTATTCACATGTTGTACACGTGACCTCTTTATTATTAGGCGAACCACTTTTACCTATACATTCAACCCCATATATGTCCCCCCTTGGGGTCACATCATATACAATTAACCCTATATATGCCATAAAAAGTGAACTTGTATCTTCTAAATCTAACAAAGATCGTGGAGGCATTGAAATAAAAAGGTTGGACAAAATTTTAGTAGTAATGGAATGTGATTCAAAAGGTTGGTTCTCTTGAGGACATCAAAGAAATACCATGGAAATATGAATGTTTGATAAGTATATATTTTGATGGTGGAGCTCATAACTAGTGGTATAGTCTTGATAACAACATAACAATGAAACTCACTTGGAAAGAACTTGATGAAATCTTCTCAAATATATGGATACAAGAAACAAGCATCAAAGAAATCTGTGGGAAAAAAACTTGAGGAAAATGTACATAAATCAAAGATGAATTTAAAAAATAAAAATAAAGATTGAACAAAGAACCTTCAAAAAAATGGTTGAATAAATTTATAGACTAGCAAACCATAATTAGACTCTCCTTAAACAGACTAAGAACTTAAAATAAAACAAGATGGCATGAGCGAGCGGGGTGTTGTATGACCCTAGAGGAAACATCGAATTCACCTTCACTTGGAGCCTTGGGTAAGCCTCTAATAATCAAGCTGAAGCTTTCACACTATTACAAGGTCTAAAGCTAGAAAATGCACAGGATATCATCGATCTCAATGTTATAGGGGATTCCAAAATGACAATCAGGCACGCAAGGATGAATTCTCTCCCAAAAAATACTCATCTTCGCTCCATTTTCCTTAGAATCCAAAAAGAAATACAAACCTTTCGCAAGAATGAATTCTTCCATGTGTTGAGATCCAACAACCAGGAAGCAGATAGACACACAAACCAGGCTAGTAGACTACAAGTGGGGGTCTTAACCATCAATGGAATTCTATACTCCTGCCTGATTCCATAATGTTCCAAGTTTCTAAGGTTGATTAAAAGGGGGTCTTTTTCCGCATCAGGACCCCATTAATTTAATATGACCTTTGAGAATTATCCACAAGAAAGACAGACGTATGCCACGTGAATCACAAACAAATCCACGTGCAAGACATGTGACTTCAGGGCATTGTCTTATCCCTCGCTCCCACTATCACTTCAGGATGTATGTGGGATGGATGCGGGCATAATGGATTTTAATGTTGCTTCCTGTAATCATGACCGAAGGTGAAAAGCATGTGCATAGGGTTATCCTTCCATTATAGCTCTTGCATGTTAGGATTTCAATATTTGGAGGTGTTTCCTTATTTAGCATGGCAGTCCTAGCTTAGAGGAGAATTCTTCGGGTAATCCTTCAAGAATCTCACTCTGGTTATTTCGATCATCTATGTGGACATTAAGAATTATGGTGAATGGTAGATTTTCGCACCGGATCAAGAAAATTGATTTGATGGAGGAAGAATTATCATATATGTGCACTTTTGTGCATTCTATTCAAATTCAATTTAGTGGATTATCGTCTCAGGTTTTAACAGTCCTGGAAGAGTTGGTTCAACAGAGACCGAGCATCCACCACCTTTAGGACGAGTGCTCAACACTCATACTACAATTAGAGGAGTTATGTCTCATGTCACTGCAGAATTTTACACCATAGGCAACCACTGGCAACTCTGACAACTTTGAAGAAGCTTCATCTCCCGCCGTGGCTCCTGTTCATCTGGATTTGAACGATCCTGCACTAGATTCTCGGTAATGGCTTCCACTTGTGGAATTTCTCCCTACTAGTATAAGTAATGAGTTATTTTTGTTTATGTATATTGGGGATATATTACAAACTGTACATTGCTAGGATTTATGAAAGTAACTTTTAGTTTAAATTTGCAACAATGTTGTTGGTAGTTTTAATAGCTTTCAAACATAATAATTTTGAATGCTCATCATTGTAATTTTGGGCAAGATGTAATTCTCTAGCGTTTTCATGCATTGTTTTATATCCTCCTTTTCTGTTAAAAAAAGAACTTAATATAAGAGAAGAAACATAAAAAAAATAGATGCAAAATTGAAGATCACAAATGAAGAGACATTAATTAATTTGAAGGAGAGATTTGTAAGAAGGTTAAAGAATCCATGAATATTGATTAAGTATGGTAAGAAATGTAAGAAAGGATTGAAGAAAGAAGAAAAAGGTTAACGCCTATTGTGTTAGGGGTTGGTGGTTGGCCCTTAGTGGGGTAGCATCAACCATGGAAAACCATATGCAACCATGGTCAAGCAAGGGGAACCATATTCAACCATTATTATCGGGTTAGGGATTAAGAGGTTAATGGGTTCGTAGAGTCAACCATTGACATAATAGGGCTACATTTAACCATGGACACCTGTAGTCAAAATGGTCATGGTTAACCATGTTTGTTAGTAGTCATTGTGTTAAGAGTTAGTGGTCAATTAGTGGGGTGTAATTAACCATGAAAAATATAAGAAACGATGCTTAACTAAGGTTAACCATAGTTTACCATCATCACTGGATTAAGAGCATCAACCATTGAAATATTAGGGCTATATTCAACCATGTGCATTTGTAGTCAATCATATTTGTTAGCTAGCAGGGTAGGATGAACCATGGACAAGTATATGCAATCATGGGAAACGATGATCAACCGTATTTAACCATCATTACTAGGTTGGGGGTTAGGGCATTAGGGAGTGATGGATTAGTAGCATCAACCATTTATATGATAGGGCCACTTTCAACCATGGACACCTATAGTCAACCATATTTATTAGTGATTATTTTTCAATGAGTTAGTAGTTTATTTGTGGGGTAGCATCAACCATGAACAGTCATATGCAACCATGGTGGACTAAGATTAGTTGTGGTCTACAATTGTTACTAGGTCAAGGGTTAGGGAGTTAATGGGTTAGTAACATCAACCATTAACTCAATATGGCTACATTCAACCATGGACACTTATAATCAACCATCATTAATGGTTTAGGGGGATAGTGCATTAATAAATTAAAACATTGATGTAATAGGGCTACATTTAATCATGACCACCTATAGTCAACCATGGTAAACCTACTATAGTCAACCATATTTATTGGTGATTATTAGGTCAAGGGTTAGTGGTTGGTTAGTGGGATAACATCAACCATGGACGATTATATGCAACCATGGTCAACCTTAACTCATCATTAGGTTGGGATTTAAGGGTTAATGGATTAGTAGCATTAACAAGTGACATAATAAGGCTAATTCGATTATGGCCACCTATAGTCAACCAAGGTCAACAAATTTTGTTAGTGCTCATTACATTAAGGGTTAGTTGCGAGTTAGTGGGGTAGCATCAATCATGGACAACTATACATAACCATGGTCAACTAAGGTTAACCATAGTCAACCAACATCATTGGATCAGGGGTTAGTGGGCCAATAATACTAACCATTGAAATATTAGGGCTTATTCAACCATGGATACCTTTAGTCAACCATAGTCAACCATAGTTGTTAATGAAATTATGTTAAGGATTAGTGAAAGATTAGTGGTGTGGGATCAACTTTTATACAACTATTGCAATCATGGTCAACCATCATTATTAGGTTAGGCAATAAGGGATCAGTGGGTCAGTAGCCTCAACCAATAACATACTAGCATTACATTTAACCATGGAATTCTATAGTGAACCATAGTTTCTATAATCAACCATATTTGTTAGTGGTAATCATATCCAAGGTTAGAGGTTGATCAATGGGATAACCTCAACCTTGGATAGCTATGTGAAACTGTGGTCAACCATCATTATTAGGTTAGGGGTTAGGTGGTTAGTGGGATGGTAGTATTAACCATTTACATAATAGGGCTAAATTCAACCATGGACACTTATAGTCATCTGTCATTATTGGGTTATGGGTTAGTGCCTTGGTAGGCTAGTAGCATCAACCATTGACATAATAACATTGCGTTCAACCATGGAAACCTATAGTTAACTATGGCCAACCATATTTGACCATACTTGTTAGCGGTCATTATTATGTCAAGGGCCACTAGTCAATTAGTGGGGTATCATTAACCATGGACAAGTATATGCAACCTTAGTCAACCAAGGTTAGCTAGAGTCAACCATCACTATTGGGTTAAGGGTTAGCAGGTTAGTAGTGTCAACTATTGAAATATTAGGTCTACATTCAACTATGCATCCCTATAGTCAACCGTATTTGCTAGTAGACATTATGTACAACTATTTGCAACTTTGATCAACCATAGTTAATCATCATTGTCGGGGTACGGATTAAGGGGTTAGTGGATTAGTAGCATCGACCACTGACATAATAGGGTTATATTCAACCATGGAAAACTATATTTGACCATGCTTAATAGTATTTGTTAGTGGTCATTATGTCAAGGGTTAATGGTTGATTAGTGGGGTAGCATCAACCATGGATAACTATATCCAACCATGGTCAATCAAGGTTAATCGTAGTGCTCCATATTTCATCTCCTTGATAAAATATGACCTAGTTTGTGTTTGTATCTCGAATCAAGTCAACCATCCATTGACGAGAGTTCATTGAACCCGCCAACACTTATGAGGCAATGTGGAACCTTACATGTGTGGTCAATATGGGCTTATTAAATTGCATGATGTCACAACTTTACTTATATAGATATATGTTGCTATATATTATTGATGTTGATTTGTTTGATTTCAATTATGCATGAATAATCGTAGATGTGTATGAAATGAGCAAAGTTCATTTATCAAGGAAAATTCAACATAATAGGGACAAATAATAAAATCTATATATGATGTAATTCTTATATAAATGAATAACTATATATATATATATATATATATATATATATATATATATATATATTTTATTATTTACAATGACCTACATGTCAATATGTATATGCATTAACACGTCCCGAGGTGAAAGGTTATGATCCTTAGTGGTATATTACTATCATTTAATATTTATTTTATATATTTTATGTCCATTACATTGCCACTCCCTTTAATGTTGCCTTGTCCTCAAAGTATTTAACAGAAAAGGTTGCATATTCATTATAACCTATAATGCCTTGTTTTAATTCTTCATTCTTAACATCGAAGACATTAGATTATATGATCTTCATATTGTCGAGTAGAATTGTTGAATTGTGAAAGGGTCTGACCACTCTAATTTAATCCTTGTGGAATAGTGCACTTATAGGGTTCCCAATATGGACTTTTATTTTGAGACACAATTGTACTATCATTAATATTATTTGAAATATAGGTCAATTGCTTTTGTTCAAAGTGATGTTGATATACTAATTGGTTAAAGTATCAACTCCTATGATTAGGATGTTGATAAGGTGTCCTTGTAACATGATCTTTTCTTATCATACTTGTAGTGTTTTCTTGTTTTACTTTTGGTACTATGTCTTCTTTCCACACTTGTGTCTCTTTATTGATCATTAAATGCTTATTAGTAGAGATACTTAGGTTTTTAGTATTTTGTACTTCAACATTTGAAGACATCCCCTCTTCAACTAGATTTGCATATTTATGATTTTTTTTTCTTTGTTGACCAGATCTATATTGGTTTCTTCCTCCACAACTTGAAATTTGACACCTAATGTTACTTCAATTGAATTAGTCTTTTTTTTTACCGATCAATGTTTCCTTAGTGATATGTTGCTTTAGATTTTCATATAGTGACTTCTTAACACTCTTTAACTTCTTAATTTGCATAAGTAAGCTTTGATTATAATCCCTTAAGCGTGAAATTTCTTCATCATTATTTTAATTGTTGACTTTATTTTTTAAGTCTTGATTCTCTGGTTTCTCATCTTTTAACCTTTTGATTCATTTTAGAAACCTTTGATTAAGGTTCTTTAGTCAATAATTTTATTCTTTGATAAGTTCTCTTCGAAATTTTTCTTAAGTTCCTACATCTTATGTCATAAATTCTTATAATTTTGAAGGATCTTATATGGTACATCTTCTATATCTTTTAATGAGGGAACTTTTATGCATGAATCCACTGTAAAGTCCTGTAATGCTATCTTCTTTTTGTTATGGAAAAATATCAAATATTTATTTTCCAAAATTTAGGTGAAAATGTCGAATGGTTCCAACCAATTTTTTTGTTAGCAAACCGAACTAGTAATTCTATTTAGCAAAAGTGAAGAAATATATACATCCACCACTAGACTATTGGCATGTTTCTACGGAAACCAAACCAACATCAGTATAGTAAACTATATGTCCATATGGTTTGTGCTAAGTTCTGAAATAAAACCAAAATTTTACATCTAGAAAAGCAGTTTGAATATCTATCTATTATGGTATTTTGATTCCACATAGTTAAGTAAAAGTAGCCTAAAGAGTTCAAAAAATCTATCATTCCAAGAACTAGTTGGGCACGAGGCCACCTGCCCTCTCATGGCGGTCCTGTTTCGGAGGCCTGGGAGAGTTGGCCTTTTGGTCTTCCTCATGACATTCCTGGTTCCCAATGTGAGCCTGAATGTATTGGAGTTGTTGACGAACCTTTACGAGTTTCTCCATGATTTCTTCCTTGTCCTCTTTGTTGTCCACTAGAATCTTACCCAAGAAATTTTTAATATGCCAATATAAATGAACGATTTGCAGAAATTTGGTGTCTCAAGCGCATGAGATTCCCATGTCTGGAACCTAGTTGCCAACCTTTGTATCAATCTCCCAACCATGCAATGTGGCGCACTGCTTGCAGACTCCAACTTCCACAGAGGCGAGTGCAATCTAGATACATGGCAAAATTTGTTATTAGAACTCATTTGTTGTCGCTTGAGTTGAGTGCAACATTCGAGGGTTGGCATGCTTAGGACTTACATTATTAGAGGACGATGGGTCGGGATGGGCTCTACACCCTCGACGATATCCCCTTGAATATCCTCAGGCATGCAACATCTCTATAGGCAGAACAATGTATACATAAGCAATATGCACCGAATGATTCCACCTCTGCTCGGGGACCACATAATTTTCCAATACTAAGTCACTTGGAGGATTGTCACCTTTGACGCTTAAAAAATGATCAAATATCACTACCACATTCTGACTTGAAATCGTAATCACTGTGGGATGAACAATGCAATCATTGTTGTGATGTCATGCCATGCTATGACAACCCATCGGAGCGGAGTAATGGGGAGTTATGTCGTTTGAATCTCTATCAATGCCATCGTACCCAGGAATGAATTTCCAAGTACAAGCCAACACCCATAATGGATCCTCACATGAACTAAACATAATTTGGAGTAACCTTGTAAGCATTGTCCACTAGGTGTGGAGTCTTCGTGTTGCCAATGCTCCTATCCTGGACGCTTCTCGAAGGGGCGTCTCTCTCGTCATCTTGTATCCCTGTCACCCCATTCGGGGTCTAATGCTTCCAACAATGACCAATTTAAAATGATGTCAATGTTTTTGCACATAGAGAACAATTTAAAGTTGATTTTGGACACATTACTACTAATAGACAATTCTAGATTTTTTACTTCATATTGTATTTTGTCAAACCATGTCATTTCAATTATATTTGATTTAGGAATTTGTAGTTGGTTAGGAAACTTGACATTAATGTAATTGTTGCTTTCCTCAAAGGCAATAGTTATGATAAAGTATTTTCCTTCAAGACAACATTTTACTTTTAATTTTGTGTTAATACCTAACTTAAAATCGATTGGGATAAATCTTCTTCTTCGTCTTCTTTTCTTTCTTTCTTTATTTTTGTAGAAACAAAAAATATGGTAATTTCATTTCATTAGATAAAATATAATTACATATATTAGATGCATAAGTATTCAAAAGAGGACCCCCATTGAGGTCCAATAGAGCATAAATGTATATGCCTTCCCCAGATCATGCCTAATGATGTCGACATACGTTACTAGATTTTTATATAGAAAAGTATTTTAGAACTAAGGATGTCTAAAAAATATTAACCAAAATACCTCGAAAAAAATATTTTAAAAAAGTCCCCATATACAATCTTCTTCATATATTAGTAAAAAAACATAATTTTACAAGAAGCACCAGAGGACCTTTAAAGAAAATAAGCATGTGATAATTCTAAGATATCTCCATCCCAATCCTCCTAAATATGCCAATATCCTCGCATTAGATGCAAGCTCTCTTTTGATAGACCATCTTCCATCATAATCCTCTCTTTGAATATGTGTCCATATGATATATAGGTGAAACCTGCCTATAACCTCCAAGCCTCATTAAATAAAGGTTATAGAGTAAAGTTCTTTAAAGCACACTCCTTCCTCATTCATTTTGTAACTAAGAGAGAATCTCCAAAGACATGTATATGAGTTAAGGCATATTCCATAGCCAAAGTTAAAAGCAACTTCAAATCCGTTCAAAAAAATTATTTGAACCATTCCCAAGTTCTTCTTTAAACCTTATTAAATGCATCTTTGAGATATGGATTACTCCACCTGCCCCTCCCATTAGACAGTCTCTTTGTGAAGCACCATCAAAATAGGCCCAAGGCCAATTCTTATCTATGACTTCATTTACAATCTACCTTGGATTTTTTTCAACCTTGTCCTATTTAAAAGCACTAATAATATTTAATCATATAATAGCACATTGCAGTGGTTGAGTATACCTTTCCTCAAATATCTTATCATTCCTAGTTGGATAGATTCCCCATGACATTGTTAAAGGTAAAGCTCTAAATATTTTAGTGGAAATATTTTCACACCAAGATTTGAGACCCTCCTCAATAATTTCCCTTGCCCATGCATTCCTTAATCCATTAATGTTTTCTATTTCGTGCCAAACCTATGTAGCAAAAGCATATGACATTATTAGATGACAAATTGTTTCATCACTTATCTTGCACATGATACACCATCCAAGACCATGAGTGTTTCCTTTTTGTAGAATATCCCAGGTAAGGGTTTTATTGTTTAATATGAGCCACATGGAAATATGTGACTTGGAGGGGCATTTGAATCTCCATACCTTTTTCCACCACCATTGGATATGTGCAATAATCCTTGCAAAAACAAGAGCTTTGTAACCTTCCCTAGAGGTATAATACCCTATTCAGTTTATTGACCAGACCAAACTATCTTCGACATCCTTTAATCTAACAAAGTTGGATCTTAGTTTTGTAGTACACATTTCCCAGATTTAAGCATCTCCCATCCTCATTCTAATTTCCCTCCAAGAGAACCATTTTTGTTTCCAGATAGTGGTTCTATGCATATTCACAATCTACGATAAATTATAAATACATATCACTTGTAAATATAGGATAATACAACGAGGGAGTATGTAGTCATTCCCACATCCGGTCCATGGATCCATCAGTATTTGGACTTTTGTGCCCCTTCCCACACTCCATACAAGCCAATTACCTATCTAAGAGAGAGATAAGATCATTATTTTCCATGCGATGGAGACAATGTTCAAGCTCTTGACAAATTTCCTAATCCAAGTATCTACATCCTCAGGGGCAATATATTTCTCTTTGACCACATGTGCCCAAAAACCATTGTTTTAGATTAGTCTCCACACACTTTTCACAACCAAGGCCTTTGAAAACAATAATATATTATTTAGGTCCCAACCTCCCTATGCTTTTGGCACTACTATCCTTTTCTAGCCGACTAGTGGGATACCTTTCTTATCATTACACCCAAACCAAATAAATATGAAACACAATATTCTAATAACTTCTAGAGTTCCCTTGGGTGTCTAAGATAAGGACATCCAGTAAACATGTATGGATTCTAGTACAACTTTGACCAAGACTAATTGGCCTCCCCATGATAACCATATGTTACACCACATGTTTAAGTTTTTCTCTACCTTTAAGATCAACCACTACAAGTCTTTATTCTAATAGTCATTTGGTTGAAGCACAAATCCCAAATACTTTACACCACTATTCACATCCCACTATTCACATCCAACTGTTGGTAAGGAAACATATGAGACAAACATCCCCATTCATCATCATATATACCATAAAAAGTTACAATAAATTTTGCCACATTAATCTGCATATCCATAGGTAGATAAAACAAAACTATAATTCTTTGAATTTGTCAACATCACTCTTGAAACCATCACAGAATATCAATATTAGCAAATGAGTCAACCAACACAAATTTGCTACTTTAATACCCTACTAAAGCCTTTTGCTACAATAAGCAACAATAGTAGAAAAAGTGGACAACCCTACCTTAACGTTGTCTTAGACCTAAATAAAGATGTTGTTGCCCCATTGGTAAATATAAAAAAATATAAATGAGACACAATTCATAACCCATGTAACATACTAAGCACAAAATTGTAAATGAATAAACATTAATCTCAAATATAGCTAGCTAACTTTGTCATAAGCCTTTGAGAGATCTACCTTCACTATCATGACCCTCAACTTCTTCTATCTTTTTCGATATTGCAATCCGTTTTTATTTTTTATTAGATACCTTCATTGCTAAATCACACTTCAATATTTAATTTATTTTATTGAATATCCCCTCGTCTTGGAAATCTATATTCCACTTTATCTCTTGAACTTCTCCTTAACTTCCATTATTTTGATATAATTCTTTTTAAATGTAAGGAGATACTATTTGTTGAATTTATTTTATATATTTTTAATATATTATCATATAACTTATCATCCTTTGATAAATCAACATCTCACATAGTAACTCTCTATAACCCACTCCCTTAATATGGTAACAAGTGGTTCCTAGGAGAAAAACAACGTGGCTTTAGTGAAAGCCCACGAAATAATTTTTCCTCCCTTAGATAGACAACAGCTCCGAATGGCGGCTCTCTATTGCCTTTTAACTTGTGATAAGTTGTGTCTCCCCCATTAGTCCAAGATATTGTATTTGCTTTCGATACTTTCAATTACCTTTGATTGGCGGTTACGAATTCAATGAAAATGCAAGGGGATTTTATTATTATTATAACGTGATGTTATTAAATATGAGAATAGTGATTGAGTGAGTTGTGGTTTTTATTTAGCATATAATTGAGATTGATTTTACTATGTAGAGAGTTGGTTTGATGTTATTTTAGGAGTTTGATTGATCTTGGATGGGTGATTGCAATTTGATTTGATTTCTATATTTATCAAGATGTGTAAACTATAAATTAAAGTTAATGACAAGCATATTATTAGAGGGTGTGTAAAGAACACAAGTGTGTAAAGAACACAAGTGTCTCTTTTTCAACTCTAATTGTTTGTTTTCTAATTGTTTGTTTTTTTTTACTGTTTTATTTTGTGAGTTTTATTGCTGCAGCTGAGTTGGGGAAGAGACCTAATGCAAGAGAGATTGTGAATGTTGTCTCTTTGTCACAGTATTAGAGCGCAGGGATGATTGAGGCCACTGTTGGTATGTTGTTGTATGCACGTGCAGACTGTGGTTGATGGGTCAGAACCAACTGAATGAGATGTCTATTTTGTGGTTGATGCGTCGAAACCAAAATCGATAGATCCTGATGAGCAAGCTAAGTTGGGTAAGAGGGATATAAAGGCTCAAATGATTATCTCAATTAATTTGAGATCATCTTTGCTTGTACATGTGAGAGATTGCAAGACAACTAAAGAATTATGGGACAAGTTGAAATGCCTATTTGAGTCTTCGAGCATGTCGCGGAGGATGTTCCTCATAAGAAAGTTGAATACGTACAATATGGATGAAGGAGAAAGCATCTCTTCTTATCTTGACAGGATCAAAGAGATCCATGATCAACTGCATGATGCATGTGATAGAATCTCAAATAAAGAAATGGTCCCTGTTACTTTAAATGGTTTCTCTAATTATTATGAAATGTTTGTCAACATTGTTGCTGGTAGAGAAACTGTGCCCTCATTTGAGAAGTTGTATGATATTTTCCTATCCAAGGAGATGCACAAGAAATTGAAGAATAAAAAAGATTCAAAAGATGTTGCTTTGTGGTCGAAGACAAATATTTCTGGAAAGAAGCGGCATAAAAGGAAAGGAAAAAAAAAACCCTCGACAACCACTCAATGGGGCTGAGTCTTCTTCATCCAGTGGAAATATCTCAAAAGTCAAATGCTTCAACTGTAATCGAAAAGGTCACATTGCAAGAGACTATCCTAAAAACAAGTTTGAAGGTGAAAAGGGGCATGTTCAACACCATGGTAAGGATCAGTCATAGTCTCATCAAGGTAATTATGCTGATGGAGTTGATGAGTTCTTAACTCAGTTTGAAAATTTCTCCTTATTATTTACTCCTTCCGCTAATGATTCTCGCAAAGATGTGTGGTATATTGACTCTGATGCAAGCATGCACATGACACCTCATAAGAAGCTATTTACAACTCTTAAAGATATAAAAGGAGAATCAATATTCTTGGGTGATGACCGAGCCCATGAAGTAAAAGGAATAGACACTATTCTTATTTGAATGCCAAGTGAAGCTATTGTATTGGTTAAGAATGTTTTATATGTTCCTGGTCTTAAAAATAATTTGTTACAATAAGTGTTGTTACTAACCAAGATATGGATGATAAGTTAGACAAAAGCAATTGTATAGTCATTAACCTTAAAGATGATAAGGTGATTTGTAATGGAGTCAGAGATGGTGGTCTATACAGATTGATTACAATCATTACTGATCATAAAGCGTTGATGCATGGTGATGGATCACTTATAGAATCGTGGCACAAAAGGTTTAGTCATCTCAACCTAGACAACCTCAAGAAATCCCAGAAAATGGTAAGAGTTATGCCACAATTTAATGTAACCAAAGGAGGTGTATGTGATGCTTGTGCCATGGGAAAACATCATAGGAATCCTTTATTCACAAATGATGAAAAACTTGCGAGGAAACCATTATATCGTATTCACTCTAATGTGCGTGGACCGATGAACACTCCTTCTATTTCTAGATACTTGTACTATGTTACTTTAATAGATGATGCCACTAGAAAGTGTTGGATTTATTTCATGAAATAAAAAAGTGAGGTGTTTAACAATTTTTGTGAATTTAAATCCTTTATAGAAAATCAAATAGGTCGTAGCATCAAGATATTAAGGAGTGAAAATGGTGGAGAGTACAAGTCTAATGAGTTTTTCCTTTTGTAAGAGATATGGGATCAAGAGGGAGTATTGTATTCCTTATACTCTTCAACAAAATGGACTAGCATAAAGGAAAAATAGGAGCATTGTTGAAATTGCACAGTGCATGTTAGAACAATTTGGTATGCCACAATTCCTTTGGGCAGAAGCATATCTTAATGTTGTGCACACATTGAACAAGTGTCCTCATAAGTCATTGAGAGAAGTTACACCTAAGGAGGCATTTTCGGGGATAAAGCCTTCTGTTGATTATTTTAGAGTGTTTGGTTCACCAAAATATTCTTATATACCTTCTGATATGCGAAGAAAACTTGAACCTACCAACAAAAGAGGTGTATTTGTTGGGTATGGTGATGAGCATAAGGGGTATATAATTTTTGTTCCCAGTGAAAGAAGAACCATATTTTGTAGGGATGTTATTTTGAGGAATTTGTTTATAAAATGACATCTAACACTTTAGATATGGAAGTGCAACCAGATGTGCCAAAAGCCAATGATGAAGTAGATGGCAAAGAAAGTAAAGGTGTCATGAGCGATG
>JASDQU010103358.1:515371-561644 GCA_032191745.1 Picea mariana | reverse complement strand
ATTCTCCACCAAGTTGTCTTCTTCTTATCTGTATACAGGAGTATCTTTCTGGTATGCCTCAAAGTCTTGAGATTGCTCTGCATGCGCTCTTTACTCAATTTCTTCTGGAGAACATTCTTGGCATTCATCTGATGTAGAATTTGCGGATAATATAATGACTTATATAGAGATAAGTCTGGTGTACTGGAACAATTAATCGTCATAGTCTTCTCCCTCCATCTGGGAGAACATATGGTTCTGGATCTCGCAATGCTTTCATTCATAAGTCTTCCATACATTGTTCTTCATCACGACTTTCGGTTCTTCTGCTTGATTGCTTTTAGTGAGTTCATGTCAGGCTGACAGTCTTGATACAATGACTGATTGTTCTGGTTGTTCTTCTTCATGTTTTTCATTATCCCTTTCTTCTTCATGTTCTTCATTATTTCTTAGGTCCATGAAGTTTCTTGTAGATTCCATGTTCTAGAGATTCCACTTCTTCCTTTCATCATAGGATCACGGATCTGGATGGACAACCAGAAATACTTTAAGGCTTCTCTTCGAAAGGTCTTCTTCTGCGGTTGAGCTGAACATGTACTGTCTTTTCATGGCTACTACCATGGATATATGTATTTCATCATCTTAAATGGATCATAGGATTAGCTCCCTCCTAATCCTTGTTTCATGTAAGAGTGCATATAATCTGCTCCCTTCGTCTGATTGAGTCCATGCTTTTGTCTCCGTCCTTATTGTCTTCTACAATATATAATAGAGTCCACACTTCCATCTGCATCCTTATTGTCTTCTGTAATATATAATTGGCTCTCTTGTCTTAACAGAGTCCATGCTTCTGTCTTAGTTGTCGTCATAAGTATTTCTCCAATTTTTCTTGATGTCTGACTTCTAAGTCTCTTCAGGATTGACTCTGATTTTGGCTTATCTTGTAATAGCTTTCACATGATATATTTCATTCTTTCATGTGTAATATCTAATGATATTCATTCCTATCTTGTTGTTCTTCCATAGGTATAGTTATTCTTGGAACACATTATCTTCCAAGAGATAGATATACAAGATATGTACAAGGATGATGCAAGCAAGATATGTACAAGAAAATAAGAAGAGTGTTGTTACCTTTTAGCAGAAGAAATCTCTTCCATCCTACTTAGTCTTCTTTGTCGGTTCCTTTTCTTCGACAATCGATGCTTCTTGTTTCTTCTTCCTTTTCTTTAGCTCAGGACACTGATTCCTGTAGTGACCGTACTTCTGACAGTTGAAGCATTGTATTTCTGAAATGTCTTTCTCTTGATTTGGCTTCCTCCTTGAACTGAACTTCCTTTTGTTTCTGAAGTTCTTGAGTCTTGCTGTGAAGGCTTGATCATCGTACTTCTTTTGAGGTTTCTCTTTTGCATTGATCCTTGATTCTTCTTGAGCACAACAATTCCAAAGTTCTTCAAATGTCGGGTACTCCTTCCTTGTGTTCATGCTTGCGGCAAATTCATCCCATGTCTTGGGAAAACCATTGAGTACTATACTCACCAATTCGTTTTCTGAAGTGATCTCTTCAATAGCTTGTAGTTGATCTCTTAGCTGGGAGATCCTTACAAAGTATGATGTTATGTTGTTGTCATCATTCATCTTCATGTCACAGAGCTCATTCTTCAAATTCATAACTTGTCCAATGTTTCTGACTGAGAAGAGATTTGTTAGGGCATCATACATCTTCTTCGATGAGTCAAGATGGGAGATGTAGGGTATCAAGTGGTCTTTTATGGAATCCACTATGATACTCATGGCATTGATGTCAACGTCTTTGAACTTCTCCATAGCTGCAACGTTCTGCGGTTCCTTCTCTTCTCCTTCTTTAAGCTTTGGCTTCACGATCTTTCCTTTCACAATATCCAACACTTTATTCTTAGCAAGGATGAGATCAATTCATGTCTTCCATGCTCTGAAGTTAGAGGCTCCATCTATCTTGTTCTCAGACTTCATAGAATTCCTCATGGCTTGCTTGACTTGGTCAAACCCTAGATTTGACCAGAAATTCAAACTTCACGTCTTGGCCTTCTGAGAGTACTAGGAGATGCGTTGGGCTAGGGCGCACTGATCTATCCGGAGATTAGGTCAATCTCGTCACTTAAGGTGCCTCAACAAGAGGTTTAGGGTTTCTGCAACTGCTTCTGCTGGTAACCCTAGCTGCAGTGCTCTTGGAAGCTGCTCCTGCTAGTAACCCTAGCGACAGTTCCTCAACGAGCTCAATGTCTAGCGACTATGTTTCCTTCCAGCGTTTTAGGCTGACTGAAGGGGTGTGGGCCCATAACCTGTTAGAATATAAAAGATGGTGTGATCATTTTACCATTGACAATACCCTCGTCACCCAACCACAGGCCGAAGCCTCCCTCCGAGCACCTTAATCTTGACCTGAGAATTCCTCCAGAAGCAAACCCTAGGCTAGATATCCAAACAAAGAGTAGTGCGTCAATCCCCAAGGATAGCGCATCACAAAAGACTGATCAGATGTTCCAAACCCTAGCCAAGAGATATCCAAGCCAATATTGAAACTAGCTGCTGCTGCAGCTGCACCTGCAACCCTCCTCCAAACCTGCGCACCAACTGCAACTGCAGTGCACACTTACTGGGAAAACTGCAATTATGAGATGTTGTCAAATGAGAACTAGCGCCATGTATTTATAGTAATCCTGCCAGTTTGTTGGGGCCGACTTCTCCTTTTGGGTATGTGTCTGTTCAGTATATTATTATTAATTCTGGCCGACTTCTTCTCTTGGAGGCTAATAGCCTAGTATAAATTATCTTCTTGAGCCGACAAGGCTTCTAGGGTTATTAGCCAACTCATTAGGGTTTCTCTTGCTTTCCGGAGTCTTCTATTCTTGTCGGGTTCACACATGGGGGTAAATACCTCCCGCAGCTACCATAATATTAACAAAACATTCATATAATCATTATATATAATCCTCGTTGAAACCAACCCTCTCTAAGAAAGAAGTCATAAACTCATAACTGGCCTCACCATAAGTTTTTTCTAAGTTAAGTTTCACTATCATGCCTTTCTCATTCCTTGGTTTTAGAAAATGAATGAGCTCCTAGATAATGATAGTGCCATTGAAAAAATTTCCTACCAAGCACAAAACCTTTATGTGCTCAAGAGATAATGGAAAAAGGATTGTCTTGAGCCTAATTACAATGTTTTTCTTTATAAAATTACAAGCTTTATTACATAGAGAAATTGAACCAAAGTTTGCAAAAGATGTTAGGTTCTCATTGTTTGGAATTAAAGTCAATAAAGTCAAATTCAGATATTTTAACATACTACAAGAAGATATGAATTCCCCAATTGCCGTGACTAAGACTATTTTAATAGTAAACCACATTTACTAAAAAAATTATGCTAAAACAATGTCCAAGCCTAAGCCCTTGTTCTTTTAGAAGCTAGAATTGACCTCCTTTAATTCCTTCTTGGTAATAGGTTTTATTCAAAAGCTATTTTGCTTTGTCGATATTGTTGGTTGTGTCACAAAATCATAAAAAAAATTCATGATCCTATGTGAATAATGCTTTGGCAAAAAATTCCTTCCTCATTGATTTGAGTTATGATTCTCTTAGTATTTTCCATCTCCTAATTTGATACTCATAATGATATTTCAATTCCTTCTCACCAAAGTTGTTGTGTGGAAGAAGTTTGTGTTTCTATCCTTATCTTTTATCCATTGAACCTTGGATATATGCTTCCAAAAGATCTCCTGCTTAACTAGTTCCTATATTTGCATCCTCTTCTCTATAATCTCTAGATTCTTAGACTCAAAGCACTAACATGGATTGTATAATGAACCTAATGCTTAAATTGTCATAACAAAACATAATTACACACCATGTACAAAATGTGAGCATGGAGCACAACTCCAAGATATATAAGTTACACAATAACTCCTTAAATAATATGCGAACCTCCTCCACATAACCAAATACATTCATACATCACGATTCCATGTCTACAATAATGAATACATGATCTCTATATATATCGATTCACACCTACACATGAGGCCTCTTTACTATTAGGTCGACCCCATTACATATATTTACGCATTAAATGTACATTTAGCCCCATATATGCCCCCCCTTGGGGTCATATCATATACATTTAAACCTATATATTCCCCCTTTTGGGTCATAACATGGTACCCTCTTTCAAAAAAGATTGTCCTCAAAGCTTTGCAATTAAAGGCTTCACATGTGATGAAACCAAGTAATATGATTTTCTTATGTTCTTTATTTCTTCTTTCCATTGAGGATTATCCATCCATCCAAAATCAATTATTTTCGGTCGTAATCCTTGGTGGCTAGTTGTTGCTTAATTTTCTTTCCCTTGAGTCCATGTATTGTTGTTGAAGCTTCTCCAATTTGTAGTAGATGTTGGTCTTTGATAAAATCTTGTCGAATAATGGTTTTGTGATGCCATATTCCATGAATATTGATGATTATTCCATCTTCTTTCTTGATAATGTCAATATTGATCTTCTTGTCTTCCTTGAAATCTTTCCTGATAATGAGGGTGTCGGTATGGTTTCACATTTGACGATTTTTCTCCATTATGCACACCCATTTCATCTATCCTCTTTTCAAAGACAATGGAATCCTCTATCCTCTTTGATTATTCTAGCCCGGGAGATAATACCATCATATTTGGCATGTACCTCCTCTAGATGAAGTTCAACTTCTTCAAGCATGTTCTGGTGCCCTTCTTGAATCTTATCTTCTTTCTCCTTTTGAAGCTGCAATGTGACCCCATCTATCAAATTTTGACGTCCTTCTTAAATTCTTGATTGCATTTCTAATTTTACCTCATCAGTATTTAGGGATTCCTCAACCTTCTTGCAAATTTCCCCTTCAAGTATTTTAGTAGATTCTTCATCCAAGATCCTCGTTTCTTCTTGATTTTGATAATTATTCTTTTCTTCTTTCAATATTTTAACCTCATCCAGTAGTTTTTTAATATGGTTTCGTAATCTACATATCTCTTCATCTTTCTTTTTCAAATTTTCCCTTGACTCATCCTTTTCCAACTTTCCTTTGCTAATCTTTTCTTGTTTCAATTTTTGAACTTCCTTAATGAGTGTTTCATTAATGTCTCGTATCTTATATAACTCATCACCCTTCTTCTTGATCTCTTCTTTTGATTCTTTTAACTCCTCTTGAATTCTATACATTGCCTCCATTTTGTATCCCTAATCCATTTATCTGAGAAGATTTTTTCAAATTCTTCCAATGTGATGTTTCATCTAATATCCATATCAATGCTTAACCACCAATTTTGAGCTTCAATAGAAAGATAATTTTTCTCTTGAAGGAATCATATCACATTCCTTTACAAACCTCAACCATTCCAGAACATTGATTTTGTCCTTATCTTCATCTCTTGTAAATTTAGGCATTGCCATTGATTCTTAACTTAGGTCTAACCACAATCCTCAACTTCCAACCTCAGTATATTAAGGATAATGATCTCAAATAGTTATAATCCTTGATCCAATATAGTGTTCTGTATTTTCTCTTTCCAATGGATTTTTAATCAGCTTAATCAGACATCCCAATAAAAAGTTATGATAGTTTTAAGTGAGCATACCTTTGAAACCCTAATTTGGAGTCTATCCTGTTGGCTGATCTTCCTTCTTTTGTATTTCTGAAATTTCGCCCCATATGAGTCTGCAATTTTGACCTATAATACTCTGAAATGTCTTCTCTGTAATGCCACGGGTCTGACCAAAACTGGGTGTGCTAAATGAAAGTTATGGTAACTTTCCCAAACCTTGCATAATTTTGTCCTATTCTGGAGAGTGAACTTGTACAGAATATCACATGTCAAATATTGGATAACTGATTTTAAAATTCACACACAAAATACTACAAACTGTCCTATTTCCAATGCAATTGGTCTCACGGAATTTGGATCCTCTGTGAAGAAGATATGGCTATTTTACACAAAACACATGTTTGAGACTAGTTATAGGACTAATAAAAAACCCTATCTTCCATAGGGTGTATCTCCGAAAGTACAACGACCCATAAGCTAAAATTCATATCACATGTACCTTGATATGTCTTATAAACAACCTCCAAGTTTCACTTTCTAAAGTGCCCCCCATAAAACGTTATAGCAAAAATGCCAAGATGACTTGCTTGAGGAAGAAAAACCCATGGATCAATTCTCTGATACCAAATGTAATGATCCAGATGATTAATATATCATAATAGAATAGAAGTACACACCACGTACACAATATGAGTGTGGAGCACAAGTCCAAGATAGACAAGTTACACAATAACTCCCTAAACAATAGGATAAACTCCTCCACATAACTAATTACAATCATACATCACAATTCCATATCTACAATAATGAATACACGATCTCTATATATACCTATTCACACCTACACATGAGGCCCCTTTACTATTAGACCGACCCTATTACATATATATTTACACATTACATGTACAATTATCCCCATATATGCCCCCCCTTGGGGTCATATCATATACATTTAACCCTATATATTCCCTCTTTTGGGTCATAACAGATTGAAATCCCATGGGATATATAGTTGCAACAACAAGATTTGTAATTATTATGATAATAACCACAAGTTAAATATGATACACAAGGCATGACACTAAAACCAACGATGATGTTAGTACCAAAGTGACAGATATGATGTTAGTACCAAAGTGAGAGAGATGATGTTAATACCAAAGTGAGGGAGGAAAACAATGTAAGAGGGGTTATTTCAGGGTTATTGGTGCAAGTAGTGCCTTATAAATCACCTATATTTCATTATTATCGTGTGTATGAGAGAATTCACAACACACACATGTGATATGCTATTATAGTAATAAGGCTCATAATTAGGACATCACATAGATATAACTACAAGTGAATGAGGGTCCACAATGAATGGCACCAAAATTGTTAGTGATGCCAGTTCCAAAGTGTAGTGTTAGTGCCAACATGAGGGAGGATGCTATCACATTTTCTAGAGTAATTAAGCTTTTGGTGCAGTTATGCCTTGTAAACCACATTTGTCTCATAATTATTATAGATGTGGGATTATTCACAACACACAACTGAGAAACACAATTAATTAGAATGAGAGTATTTAGATGATTAGGATAGGCTATTGAACTTACAATTATCATGGACATCACATACATCACATAGATACCAACCATAAGTCAAAGAGGGCCCATAAGGCAAGACACCAAAACCATTGACAATGTTAGTACCATTGTGAGGAAGGATAGGATACTATCACACCCACTTGTATCCCAAAGCCAACTTTTGGATTATCAATGCTAGTACTGTTGGTTTTCATTCATATGAGATATGAGAGATATTTGATATATTATTACAATAATGAGTGTTCCATATATGGGGAACATAAGGTGACCATCCATGAAAGGATGTGTCCCTTGAATAATCAATAACTAATTATTATTATCATTTACTTATTATATACTATATTTAATAATCAATAATAATTATATTGTTAATTATTATCTTTAGAGAATGTCTTCCCGATGTTGTCCAAACATCAACACTCCCTCTCAACGAGGGAGACATTCTACAACATGCCACTCTTGTCTTTGAAGTATACAAACTTCACCCTAGACTCGTGACACTTGTCTGTCAGTCTTGGGAGACATCTCTCTCCCACCTGAACCGAGGAGAAACTCCTTCTGCGATTCTCCCTCTGATCCAATTAACTCTCTCTAAGATTAGGCTCACTTTGGGTCCGCATGTAATAGCATATAACATCTTGAGTCTTTATCATTCCTTGTCAAATCACCATGACTAGGACAAAGACCACACCAAGATATTTCACCACAGGCACACACCTATGAGTGAATGTCGGCTTGATGCTAGCTGACACGTGGAAATCACTTCAAGCACCTAGAGTCTATATTATTTCTTGTCATGATCTAGGAAGGACTACGTCTGGGCCCATTTATCACAAGTGCACCTTTGTGATAAATGTATCCTATCTCCCTTGCTCTACAGCCCAATGTAGGAGAAGTTATGCCCGATGATGAAACATCAACACTCCCTCTTAGCTAGGGAGGTATATTTCCATAGTAGTACACAACTACTGTCCAGAGACACGCAGTCTCTGCCAGTGGTACAAAACCACCATAGTAGTAAAATATTTGTCACACATGGCACTCCCAGGTGGAATTCTAGAGGCTACTCCCTCTAGGAACACTTAGGGTCAACTCCCCATAGTGTGAGACATCAAGGGTCAACTCCCTTGACATGTCCTCATGTTCTCTAAACATGGGACGATGGGCTATAAGCCCAAATGCACTTATTCCTTCTCGAATAAGTGTCCTCACAGATCAACTCAACTCAATTCACAGAGGAGTACGATCTGGAGAAAGTTTGTCACACATGGCACTCCATGTGGACTTCTAGAGGCTACACCCTCTAGAAACACTAGGGTCAACTCCCATAATGTATGACGCCAAGGGTCAACTCCCTTGACATGTTCTCACGTGATCTCCACATGGGACGTTGGGTTATAAGCCCAACTGCACTTATTCCTTCTCGAATAAGTGTTCCACTTATCCCTTCTCGGATAAGTGTCCTCACAGATCAACTCAACTCAATTCACAGAGGAGTACGATCTGGAGAAAGTTTGACACACATGCCACTCCATGTGGACTTCTAGAGGCTACACCCTCTAGAAACATTAGGGTCAACTCCCATAGTGTATGACGTCAAGGGTCAACTCCCTTGACATGTCCTCATGTGCTCTCCACATGGGACGTTGGGTTATAAGCCCAACCACACTTATCCCTTCTCGGATAGGTGCCCCACTTATCCCTTCTCAGATAAGTGTCATCACAGATCAAATCAACTTACTCACATACGAGTACGATCTGGAGAATGTCTCAGGAAGCTGCGAATATCAACATTCCCTCTCAACGAGGGAGGCATTCTCTGCCACGCCAAGTCTGTCACAGAAGTACTTAAACTTCGTCCTGGTTTGGTAAGAACATCAGCAACCTGCTCATCTGTAGGAAGGTAATGCACCAATACTTCCTTCCTTTGCACCATATCTCGGATGAAATGGTACTTGATCTCAATGTGGTTCGATTTGTCATGAAACACTGGATTATTAGAGATCTTCACACAACTTTGGTTACCATAATGAATAATGGTGGAATCCAACACATGTTCGGATAGATCTGGAAGGAGCTTGTGAAGCCACATTGCTTCACGGACTATCATACTTAATGCAATGTATTATGCTTATGTTGTGCTCAACGCCACATAAGTTCATTTCCTGTTACACCAGGAAACCATGAAAGATCCCAAAGTGAAGCAACACCTGAAGTTGTTCTTTCTGTCCACTGTGCTCCCTGCCCAATTAGAGTCAATATATTCCTGCCATATCATATCAATACTGGAAGTATATCTTAGACCACATCGAACTGTGCCTCGCAAGTATCTCAACACATGTTTCACAACAATCTAGTGTGTTTATCTCAGTTGACTTATAAATTGGCTAAGTGCACTCATTGCATAGCAAATATTTGGTCTGGTGTTAACCAAATACATCAATTATCCAATCATCTGTCTGTACAGAGTCAAATCAATTTCGTCAAAATCAAAAGAAGACACACTTTGTTTCTTTAGATTCGTCATCATTGGTATAGCCACGGGCCTGAAGTTCAGTATCTCAAAATTCTTCAATATCTCAACTGTGTACTTCCCCTGACTTAGGAAGTTCTCATTAGTTCCCTGCCACACCTCTAGTCCCATGAAGTAGTGAATCATACCAAGGGCCTTCATCTCGAACTCAGAGGCCAACGCATACTTGCATTCAAAAATAAAGCTCTATGTACCTGTGAGGAATAAATCATCAATGTAGAGGACCAAAATCAGGGCCTCACCATTAATAACTTTGTAGTACAGGTTGGGATCAACAACACTTTTGATGAAGCCCAAACTCATCAGGTGTCCATCAATTCTTGCATACCAAGCTCGAGGTTCTTGCTTGAGTCCATACAGGGCCTTCTTCAACCTACACACATGAGACTCCTTCTCATGTATGACGAAACCATCTGGCTGCTCGATGTATATTTCTTCCCCAATCTCTCCATTGAGAAAGGTTGTCTTCACATCCATCTGATGTAGTTTCCAACCCATGGATGCTACGAGGGCAATAATCATTCGAATAGAAGTGTATCGAGCAACAGGAGAAAATGTCTCCTCATAATCTATTCCCTCCACCTGAGAGAATCCTCTAGCAACAAAACTTGCTTTGTGTTTCTTGATGCTTTTGTCAGTTGTATGTTTGATCTTATAGATCCATTTGGAAGTCACTACAGACTTCCTTCCAGGTCTCAGAACAATATACCACACATAATTCTTCATGATGGATTGATACTCTTCCTTCATGGCATCTCTCCATACTAGATGCCTCCTCATAACATGAAGGCTCATAATCAATGATGTGGCTCATAGCTGCAGCATAGCACATATATCTTTGAGGTCTCATGCTCTCTCAGAAGGTACCACGAGGAGCTACATGTCTTTCTGCCTCCTACAGAGTCTGATGAGTCCATGTAGGTCTCTTCTGACCTACTACAATATTTCTAGGAACATCAACTGGAGCTACAGGATCAATGGGATCAATAGGCTCAATTGTCTCCCTCTGAACTAGTGGAGGGTGAGGGGGAGAAGGCACCATCTCTTCATGTTTCTCACTATCTGTCTCCATGTGCGATAGATTTCCTGAAGGCTACCTCCTCCTCGAAGGTAACATCTCTTCTCACGTCGATCTATATCTGACTAGGGATGTAAATCCAATATTCCTTCGAAGACTCACTGTACCTCACAAATGTACCCTTTCTGCTTGAAGGGTCTAGTTTGGTCATTTTCTCCTTGGGTACATGAATGTATATTGGACACCCAAATGTCCCGAAGTGTTCAACCTCATGCTTTCACTCTGGTGAAGGCCTTCTCGGGGTTCATGTTCCTCAAACTTTTATGAGGACTTTTGTTCTGAACATACACTGTAGTCATGCATGCCTCACTAGTTGTTTCCTCTTTATGGGAGAACCCTCTTTCCACATGTCTTCTTCTCAACATAAAAAATAAAACTTCATCTTTCAATTGTACCTAATTGATATTCCAGTATGTCACATGATCCATCTTTGGAAGTATTGCTCCACATGGAAATACCATATTTGCCACAAGCTAGGGCACAATAGTCAGCGCATCACAAAGATGATGTACTGGTGATTCTCCGTTAAATATTATGGGTGGAAGGAGATAAATGAAAAAAACAACTCCTCGTTGAATAACATAATATGTGAGATTTTTCCTTGGCTAAATAACAATACTATTACTCCAATGTACAATCCAATTATGAGTGTTGCAATGGACTCACTCATCCCTCTATTATCCTCTAAAAGATGCCCAATTACAATGCAAGCACATAGTAGAATAATAAACAACGTTATTGCAACCACTGCAGAGTGATCTGATGTACTGAGAAGGCCCATCTTCACAAGAAATGAGCGCAGAGGACCCATCTGAACAACCATGGTCAGGTCAATAGGAGCGCCCATGGTTGAACTCGATCTTAGACAATTTTTAGTTTTGCTTCATGAAAACACAAACCTGGATCAACCAACCCCACGTCAAATAAAATCTAGCCTTGCAGAATTTAAGCTCAGACCTACGCATTCCCAACTGTAATAGGAAATTCTCGCTATGAGCGGAATGCCAACCATTGAAACTCCAACGCTTTGAAGAAAAAACATGCACGAAGGTAGTATTTCTGGCCACGTCTCAGCAAATTGACCTGTATCAACAACCTTCTGAAATTTACAGGCCTTAGTTCCATTAAGTCACCCCGCCATAACTTCCTTGCAGCCAACATTAAACAAATGGTTGTGAGGTTGATAACAATGAGATGTTAAAACTCTATACTGACAATCATCCTCCACATGGATTATCTCTTCTACGATATAGTTACTACAATTGTCGGCGTCGTCAGGGACGATCAGGAATGATTGCAGTGCCTCCAGTGGTTCTGAGACGCTACAATGTTTTTACCTCTGGAGAACCTGAAAAGAGTAAGGCAATTGGATGCCAAGCTGGCAAAAACTCTGCCCAGGATAAGAACTCGGAACCAGGAAACTAAACATCCGATCATTCTGCTAAGAAAATGCAGACAAATGTTAGGATTGTCGATGGTGGGCGTCCAACAAAGAAAACACCAGTCCTCTCCCATGCCTTTCAAACACTTTGTTGCATCCATAGACTTAAGGTTGCAACGATGCCAGACGAGTAGGAGCCAATAGTGTTGTTGTTTCTTCTTGAAACAACCTTTTCTTCTGCTCTAGTAATCTGAGCTGTTCAATCTGAGCCACACCGAGGCCTCTCTAAGGTTGTTTCTTCTAACTTGCGACATTGTTGCTCCTGATATTGCTCGTCTTCGTTGCCGCTCTGCTACCAACCTTGCAGGGAGGCTGCAAGAACTCATTCTCTTTGTTGTTGTTGGTAGCTGCTTCAGCTGGAGGACATTGCGGCCTACCGAAAGCCTTTTCTTCCCGGACGTGAACAATAATAACATTGCCATTGTGAATTTCATATTTACCTGGGCCCTCCCGTGAGGGAGTCAACCCAGACTTGCTATGATACCATGTTGGTTTTCATTCATATGAGATATGAGAGATATTTGATATATTATTACAATAATGAGTGTTCCATATATAGGGAACATAAGGTGACCATCCATGAAAGGATGCATCCCTTGAATAATCAATAACTAATTATTATTATCATTTACTTATTATATACTATATTTAATAATCAATAATAATTATATTGTTAATTATTATCTTTAGAGAATGTCTTCCCGATGCTGTCCAAACATCAACAAGTACCAGGTGTAGGATAACTGATATCGAAAACCACCCCCTTTCCAACAAAAAATCTACCTAGGATTTGGTTAAAAATTCAATCTCTATCATAGTTATACTATAATCCAAGTTTTGCTCACGGTGGAGTCTTTCAAAGGGGTTTTCCCCTTTTCGACATTTTTGAATCAACTTAGATCCTTATATTTCTATAAAATGCAATGGATCATTGAAAACTTTGCCTTTGAAATTTCACCGAATTTTGTGTTCCAATTCCACCTTTCCAAACTTTAGAAGAACAATATTAATGTGGAACAAATCCCTAATCATAAAACATGCCACAAATTACATCACATAAATAACAACCAAAAGATAAAAAAATGATCCACATTAAATATGCATACAATTAGTACTTAAAAATGTCTACATAAAATCCTTTAATAATATTAATATTAAAATGATTTTTTTTTATCACCTTAATCCAAGGATTTATTTAATATTTTTTTTTTTAAATTATTATTTTTAAATATAAATTATATTTTATCATCTCACCATTATTACATAGGTAAAATTATTCCTATTACACATGATTTAAAATAAAATATAAGCGTGAAACAAAAACCCTGTCATAAATATTAACATTCTAGCATTAAACTCTTCCCCGAGTGAACGAAGGAAGGTCAAATATGCTTATAGGCGTTTATAATTTTTATCTATGAAAAGGAGCAATTTATCGCTTTGTACTTTATTAGGGAGCAAAATAAGAAATACATAGAAAGCATTTTTACTCGGGGCAATTTAATTTTCTTTTGAGATGAGAATCAAACCTACCAAGAAGTGTGTATAAAATGGAGAAATGGAGATTTAGATGTTCGTCCTCTGGTATTGATTCCCTCGGAGTTGAATTGTATGTTAATGGTTGACAGTTGAAATTGCGGCTGCGAGGATGAGTGGAGGGCAAGCGGGATCCCATTCCTTGGCCTTCAGGGTGATGCGTCTTTGCAGGCCCTCATTCCAGATAGACCATCCATTGAGATGCGATCCATTTGATCTCATGCTCGGTGAAGATTTCTTCGATGATGACCTACAATCGCCTACATCTCTGTCATCACTTCTTGCAGAGGATGATCAATCCAAAGAGCAGGAGAGTTACTGGAGGAGATTCGAACTGGAGAGCCCCCTAGATGCAATGGGCCTCTCCGGCCTCTTGGTGCTCCCACAGGCATTTGGGTACCAAACATTTCATTCATCTTCATACATACATACCATTATTGTTCCATTCAAGCAAAAGTTGCAAATAATTTTATTTATTGATTGGGTGGTACAGTGCAATATATCTGGGAGAGACATTCTGCAGTTACGTTAGTGTGGGCAATCACTCTAACTACGAAGTCAGAGACGTGGTCATTAAGGTCAGTGTTCTTTCACCTTATTAAATCTATACTGTGATTCATGTTGCAGCAGTAGCTTTTAAATTTGGAATAATTTACTATTTGCAACACCTTTGCTAGGCTCAATATATCTGCCATCTCTAATATAACATTTTTTGTTTCGGAGCAATTTGAAGCTCAGGTTTGAAACATAACTCCATGTATACCAGGCATCCACGTTCTCACTGTGGCAAGTCTGCACAGGCCAGTACGAACTTTAGACTGTCGCATTTCTTCTCCTGCTCATGATTTTGTTCATAGCGGTTCTGGTGACCCACGACACTGTCCGAATCACCTTCTCCTAAAAGAGTGAGCTGAATGGTAAAAATTCATTAGTTGGACTGTGCATGCCCTGAAGAAGAGGCAGTATCTGCTTCCTCCACACAGGCATACTCATGGAGGCTGTCAATGCAACCGCTAAATAGATCATGTTAAATATCCCAAGAGAAGACAAAAGGAATGTGCAAACAAAATACATAATCTCAAGATTAAAAAGTAAACTGGTAAAGTGTAATGCAACTACCAGATAAAAGATGTCACCAAATGATACATGTGCTACCACTGGGGCCTGGGGAACTCTTATGAGAACACGATTAGCATTATGCATTTTCAATGTACTAATTCACATAAAGGAAGGATATTTATAGAAGAAAAGTAGGCTGACTTGGGTTTAAACATTAGAAGTATGTTGCAGAAGAATATTGGACAGGGCTGACCTTAACACAAGATATATAAATTTCATTTGGCAACCTAATTGTCCATATTGGGCTAAGATAGGGGTAATTGACATGTATAGATACCCTAAAAGTCGGTCCCATTTCCACAGATTTTACATGATTTCCTCTCCTTTATAATTGCACACTTTTTCTTCTTCACACAAGTGACTTCATTTTCAGCATATAATTGAATAATCCTTCTACAATTTGGGCAATTTGGCATCATTATCATGACCGTACTTCAAGGCAGAGAAGCTACCTCTATGAGATTTATTGGGCTGTACTAATGAAGAGAGAGGACTTGCCTCACTACTTGCATCATATTACTAAGGTATCGATCCATCTTTTTATCTTTACTATTAGCATAAAATAAATTGCATGATTACATTGACTATTCTCCCTTGTAAGAAGGAAGGTAGTTTAGATAAATGTATTGTTATGATCCTTAGTTCTGGCCTCGCAATCAGTGATCATAAGATACACTGGCTCTACCTTTAAGAAGGAAGATAGTTTAATTAAATGTCTCATCACGAGCCTTCGTTTTGGCCTTGGAATCAATGATCATAAGTCACATTGGCTGTACCTCTTTTGATTTATTGTTCCTTATATATCGAGGTGAGCTAGATCTAATAGGTTAAGGATCTATTGATCCTTACAGACCGTTTCAAAATTAACACGAAAAAATTGCCATTACAAACCTTGGAACTATTACAATTCACTATTCAGACAAGCTAACCACAATAGCCCTTATTTAATTATACGAGTAATGATAAATATTCTATAGAGTTTAAGTAGGTTGCATTCCATGTTAACAACTTTCCTTCTTTCTCTCTATGTGTGTGTGTTTTGCGTTGCAAGGTGACAAGGGAATGATTCTTAATACCTCATAGATATCATATAGTCCTTCAATACTAATTTGAGGATGTCATCTAGAGAAGAGTTTGTGAGTATGGCGGCATCTTATGAAACCTTGAGGCTTGGGTGGGAAGCGAGTATGACTGTGAGGAGACATATCTTCTATTGCATTTGGTGAAGAAATATTAGCCAAAGGAAATGACTATATAATAACAAATATTCCATTAATAGATGATTATGAGATCCTTTACATCTGTGATAGTAGTAGAGTTATACAATTCTAGGTCTGATAGATCGTCCAAGGAACACATCCATTCAATAAGCAATGATCTATTTAATAAAGTTGTAGGTTCATAACAAGGACTCCCTCTTTTATTATGCTTTGCTCACAAAGAAGGGAAAGAGGAGGCACTGAACATGAAAGGCATCATTTATTGATGACACTTCTTCATTTGCAAGGTTCCTCCACTTAATAATTGGTGACGCATATGCTCTATTGAATACCTCAAGCTATGTTGCATGGGTATATTTGGGTGTGTATCTGGGTAAGGGTGTGATAGGGATGAAAATTGCTGGACTAGGGCCAAACAACAAACTTCCCATGAGACCCATGAAACTAAGACCTCCAGTGAGAAGATTGAATATGGCCAAACAACAAATTTCCCATGAGTTTGAAACACACATGGACAGCACCACTTGATGTTCATTCCCACTCTCTTGTTGTTAAAAGTCACATTGCCCTGGTTCACTAATTTGTGGCTCCAGCAACTGACCATATCTATCATCACTTGTTTAATGTAATTGACTGAGGTTTGTCATTCCTAGCATGCCCTAGTATGAACAGTTTTTTGGGGCTGTAGTTGTGAGCTTACCTTAGTAATGAAGAATGATATCAAAAGATGTAGTTGCAAACTCACGTCAACATAAATAGCATCCAAGGGTGTCATTGCTAGCCGATAATTAAGAAATGATAAATAATAGAGGAAGAGTTCATGACAATGCATTTATGCCAATGATTATCTTTCTTATAAAATAGAACAATAAATGTAAAATTACAAACTGAATGACAACTTTATTTTGTTTATAAATAAAAATACGAAGATAAAAAGTTGTGAAAAGTATTTCCATAAAATAACATTGCTAGTGAGATGGCTCCTCTCCCTCATAGTATGGTTTTAGCAGTGAATCAACAATCTGAATATTTCAGCAATGATATGAGTTTTTATATAGTAGAAATTGCCCAATTTAAGGAGTGCACAATGAATAAGACTCGGAAAATGTGAAAACATGGAGAGAACGATGCCCTATATTGGATGTATTCTAGTAGTAAGGTTCTCTTGTTGCAAGTTGGCCCACATTCCTTCTTTAAGCTTCATCAAGGGGTTGGCCTAATCATATTTGCTCCTGTGTTACATTTCCGAACCGGACTTGGTCCGATTTTCTGACATAACAGCCTGTCTTTTATGTGAATGTAGGCCTTCTTTTAGTACATTAAAGATGCACAATGCTAACTCGTTTTACAGTAGTTCTCGATAGTCTCCCTTTTCTATGGTGGAGCTTCTTGATTTTTTCTTATTAGCCCTTGATTAGATTCCATACAGCTAACTTATAATCAATGCTTGTGCTTCAATAAAAGCTTGTAACTAATCATGGCTAGTTAGCAGGAATCATACTTTACATTTGGAGAGTAATGAGGGTTGAAGTATTGAGTTCCACATTAGTACAGTGCCTACTAATGCAATCACAATGCATATATAGGGTTTCAATGTTATGCAAGTTTCTTATACCGGATGCAAGGTTTTATGCTGCCATGTTAGCATGCGTTTTAAGACAGATTTCAGTATTCCCAAACATCAAGGTGAATGGTTCAAAATTTTGAGCAATCTGCTACAACCAAAAACTGAAACAGCATAAATGCAAAGGCCAAGAAGTAAATTTCTGAAGCTTTGGTGTGACTATATCTATGCCCTAATCTATATTAGAAGTGCAATGTGACATGAAGACAGTGCAATGTTGGGTTCTTTGTGAAAGGTGTCTCGAATGTGAGCAAGCATGTTTATATATTTATGTTCCTTGTTAGATGCATCTGCTGTCTGTTCATTCTGCCAACAGTACTAGTGTGGTTATTTATATTTTCCTTGCTCCCAAGGGATTTTGATGTGTTAATGCTTCTAAAACAATTTCTAAAGTTATATGGCATTGCTTGTGTGCAGGCAGAAATGCAAACAGAACGGCAACGGTTGGTACTTTCAGACACTTCAAAGTCACCAATTGAATCCATAAGAGCAGGCGGACGCTATGATTTCATAATAGAACACGACATTAAAGAATTAGGAGCCCATACGTGAGTCTATTTAAAATTTAAATACATTGATTCCTTCTTGACATGCTGTAGATCTGGTCCTTCCTTTTAACATTTGAAGCTCCTTAATGATTTGGGTGGTAAAATGGACAAGTGAAATATTTGCTAGGAAGTGCATTTTGGCAAAGACTAAGTAAAAGGAGGAAGCTACCAAACAATTTTGTTTAATAGCAGATATGTCATTATAGTTTAATTACAATCCTCAATTTAGTCATGGAGTTAATAAACTACATCTTGGATAAACAACTACCATATCTAGATCTGAGCTTGTAATGAAACTTCACTCTTCACTTTAAAGAAAACAAGATAAATTATACACTGCATGCCTATTTGATGTTTGTCAAATGTGACTGACCCTCTTTTTCTTTTCCTTAGGAAATCTTGAACATTAGTTAAATTTCCATATTTACTATCATTGTATCCTTTTTGAATGATGTGGGCTTTAAGTTGTTTATTTTTGATATGGGCACTAAACAACAATGCAAAAATCACTCACACAAGGTGGGAATCAAAGAGCATGTATGCAAGTAACAAAGGAGATTGGTGTAGTGTAGACATATGTACATTATATATTGTATTATGTATATATAGAAGTACAAAACTATTGAAGATAAGATAAGATAATTTTATTGATGTCCAACAAATGACCAAAAATAGGTTAACGGGACTACTCGGTACATAAGTGCCGATACATGGTGGGAGTGTGAAGGCCACTCCTACAAAAGAAAAAATTAAAGCTAATCTATATGATCTAGGTGCAACTATCACAATGCCAAAAAGAAATACAATGCTCTAGAGTCGAGTACAAGAGCCTCAATGCTCCAAGTGCCTGTAGTTAGACAAAGGAGAGAGGGGGTCCTCCTCTGAAGTTGAATGGGAAGCTCTACTACCATTTGAGGTTGAATGAAAGGGTCTTTGTATAGAAAATTGGTTGGAGGAGCTAAATTTGGCCCGGGGGACGCCTCTTTATCTTGAAGAGGTGACTTGCTATCAAGAGTGCTGGTCCGGGATAAACTATCCTGAAAACTCATACAACAACTCTGCTTGGGTCTCACTACAGGGGGTTGGGTTGCCTCTCAAGGTTTGGCAGATCCGGGGGTTGGAATGGTGCTGCACTTTTCCTTCCTTTGTTTAACCAAGGCTCCTAGGGTTACAATAAAATATATATATTTAGGCGACTGATCAAGTTTGACCGAGTCACCTATGGATTATTTAGAATGAGATAGGAGAAATACAAAAGATAAAGTACAAATATATACATAGTTGAACTAAGTCCATGAGGAACGTAGGGACTAAGTCTCATCAATTCCTTCCTGTTGAGAGGAGATTGTCCTCGATTTCTATGGATGGTACACACTTTCCAAAAAAGAACATCATAGTCTGTAGGAGTTGGGTGTTGGATCGATTTGCCCGTTGTGGGGGAGAAGATGGTAGCTTTTACCATCCTTCTGAAATTTGTAGGTGCTATAAATCCCAGCATTCTGTGCCCTTTTGTTAAATTGGCAGGGCTTGCCAAGAAACATGTCACAAACATCCAAGGGTGTAACATCATAGTCAACTGTATCAATGAAAGGTATAATGGAAATCTTAACCTAACAACTACAGATAAGCCATGGAAAAACTTGCTTCTTTGAACCAGCGAAGATGATATGGTTGATGATGTCATGTGGTTGGTTGTTGGAGTGAGCTGAGCAAGTACTAAGAAACCAAGTTTCTCTTGGTTGCCATTGTCCATGATCAACTCTCTACATTTTTTTCCAATCTAGAAAAGTGTGATTGAGGAGAGCTTCTTGCTCAAGATGAGTACAATGCTTAGCCATGAGGGCCAACGAAAGGTTGGAGGAACTAGGATTGTGGAAATCAGGGTTCTTGTGTCTTTTCTTGTGGTTCTTTGATTACTTGTTGCAGTTCAACCAGGAGATCCTTGGCTTGTTTGGTGGGAAAAGCTTGAAATTCATCATCATAATGACCATACCACCTATGATAAAAGCAATATTTCTGATTCCCTTGGTTAACTAGAATGAACTTAACATGAAGCCCAAATATTTTAGACCCTGTTCCATATCGATCATCTTAAAGGGAGATAGCTGAGTAATAAAGTTCTTTTCTGGCTCAGATATCCCCCATAGGGTCATTAGAGATTTTTCCATATTAATGACCATTCTGGTTGCTTTACGAAATAACTCCATAATACTCTTGCATTTCTCAATGACCCTTCTAGTACCTTCACAAAAAATCAGAATATCATTTACAAATAGTAGATGTGTGATATTGCATGAAACTCTGATGGGAACTCACTTTATGCTACCATTTCCTTTTGCTTCTTGAAGTAGCCTACTTAATCCTTAGGCTACTAAAAGAAAGAGAAGGGGGGATAGGGGACATCCTTGTCTGAGGCCCCTCCCTGATCTGAAGAAAGAGGTTGTTGCTCTATTTAATGAAACGACAAAAGATATTGAGGAAATACAACTCATTATCCAGACAACGAACTGGTGACAAAAGCCTAAATGTATGAGAATAAGAGTAATGTAAAGCCAAAATTACCCTGTCATAGGCTTTGGACATGTCCACTTTCATCACCATCGATCTTTGATTTCTGACCTTTATAGAATTCATGCATTCTTGTGCTACCCCAACTGCCTCGTGAATTTTCCTTCCCTCTTATTGTTAGAAATTAAGGGTAAACTAGAAACATAAATATCGTTTAATTTTATTTACTACTGTAGTTTTGTATCAACAATATATTCACAAATTCTTATGTAAACCAATAACAGAAATAATAAAATGGATTTGAACATTACTTTAACAAAAACAAAGAACAGATCTGAACATTACATTAGCAAAAACAAAGAACAAATCTGAACATTACCTTAGCAAAAACAAGGAACAGATTTACCTGATGTGCTTGCTGTTGTCCTCTTTTCTGTATGCTTAGAAAAAACTATAATGGTCATGGATCAAACCCTTAGGGGTAGATGTCATCATGATCTTGTGAACAGATTTGCCAAGAAGAACTTTAGGTAGATAACAGAAAACTAACCAGCATACCACTCATAAAGTACAGGGCTGAAACAAAGACATAACTGTCCAAACTAGAGGCTGAAAAGAAGCCACTAACAGACCTAACAAAATCTGTCCAAGAGTACAAGTCAGCTACAGCAATAGGCAGCCTTAGGTAGCAATTTTAGGGCTGCCTCATGAAACCCTAAATACTGTGGGCTAGGTACCATGATAGAGGCAGCACACAGATGGCATTAGCAACAGCAAAACAGGTGCAACAGTAGCAGCAAACAGCAAGGATATAAGTGGTAGCCTGAAGAAAACCCTTAGGGTTCAGCAAGAGAAAGGTTCAAGGAGGGAGCCGCACCACTAAACAACTCAAAGGAGGGGGCCGCAGCACTTTACCAGCTCAAAGGAGGGGGCCGCAGCACCATACCAGCCCCAAGGAAGAAGCCGCACCACTATACTCAAGAGGAAGATAGATCCAAGGTGGCCACACCCTACACCAACAATAAGGAGAGAAGCTGCACCACTAAACAACAAGAAAATAAGAAATCAAGGAGGTCGCACCCTAACCAAGACTGAAACAAGAAGAAGCCGCAGCAACAATTTCAGACCAAAAGAATTGAAGGAAGAGGAATGAATAATGAGTGAATGAAAAGAGAGGAGAGGTCTCCTTTTATAGTTTGGTAGGTAGGTTAGGGTTAGCTAAATTAACCCTAACTTTAGGGTTAGCTAAATTAACCCTAACTTTAGGGTTAGATTAAACCCTAACAAAATAAACAATTAAATAATTAATATTTTAATTCATAAAATATTAATTAGAATAGTGAACAAGTCAAAGAGGGGAGAACCAAGGTCAAGGTGGATAGCAAAGAACCAAACCACATAACATTAAGGAGGACGTGGCTCAAGCAAGGGGGGTTGCAACAGTAACAAGACAAAGTCAAAGGGGGGTTCCTCAATGGCAAAATGTCCACATAAGTGTCATGATAACTTATAAGCTTTTATCATCCCAACATAAGAGGAAGGTCAATGATGTGATCATGTCCTTCTTCTTAATTGCTCCTAGGTCTTCATGGACCATCCTGGGAGAGAAGAAGATCACACATCATCTCGGCTTGGTACTTTACCAAGAAACTGCCTTGTCTCGGACCAAGATACTCCAGAACACATTAGGGGGCCTTGGATCACAATTAGGGTCTTAACCACCAAGGTACACAACCAAGGATCAATCCAAGCGTTGAGCAATGATTCCCTGGAACACATCCAGGGGCCCTAGAACACATCTAATAGACTTATCCACCAAGGTACACAACCAAGCATCGATCCAAGCACCGAGCAAGGATTCCCTGGAACACATCCATGGGCCCTAGAACACATCTAGGGACTTATATCATCAAATTGCTTGGTCCTTGACCAAGAACCCCAACAATACACTAGGGGTCCTCACTAGGGTCTTTTGCCATGGTTTTAACTGCTTGGTCCCAGACCAAGAACCCCAAGAGTGTACTGGGGGCCCTAGATCTCAGCTAGGGTCTTTGCATCCTCTCGGAGAATGGCTCTTGTAGCTGCATTAATTTTAACACTAATAACCCAAATTGTTCTCCTGAGATTTGATTTGAGAGAACACTTTTCAATCTTCTACCAATGACCTTTGAGATGATTTTGTATATGCAATTACATAAAGAGATGGGTCTAAATTTCTCCAAGGTTATGGGATTATCTTCTTTAGGAATTAGTGCTAGGAAGGTAGTATTGAATGCTCCTAGCATTTTTCCTTGAGTTCTTGTAGTCTACACCACTCTTCATAAATCTTCCTCTATAAATTCATAACAGCGCAAAAAAGTTCCACTTGTAGTCCATCAGGCCTAGGACTTTTGTCCTTTTCAAAACTCAACAATGTCTGATATAGTGCTTCGTTCCCAACTTCCTTTATCAGGGCCTGATCATCTTCCTCATTGATGAAGCTAGGGAATGAGTTTGACAACATGATCACTTATGTTATTGTAGCATGAGTGTCTTCTTTGAAAAGGGGGGAAAAATGCTTTACACCTTCAAATGACATGTCCTTGAAATTTGTAGCTTAGGTACCATTTCCCTTATCAATTTTCCAAATAGAGTTTGTATTCTATCTATAGTTTGCATACATGTGAAAGAATTTTGTGTTCTCATCCCCAACTTGTAAATATAATGCTCTGCTCTTAAGTCTCTATTCTTTTTCTTTTTCCAAAAGAACGATCCTCCTTTTATCTTCTAGTGACTTCAATTTTTTGTTCTTCACTCAAATACCGAAGCCTTAATTATTGTAGAGTACCTCCAAGACTTCCTCTACTTCTTTGACAACCCTATCATCTTTCATCTTTTTTTCCTTTGCCCAATTAACAACCACCTTTTTTGCCTCTTTTAAGTTTTGTTGAAATTGAATTTGAGCAGATTCTCGTAGATTACCATTATAAGGTTTCCAAACAACTTTGATTTTCCCACAAAATCCTCCACCTTCATCCACTTTGGATTTAGTTTGAAGGGTCTGGTAGGTTTCTCTATTGTAGGTGCCACTTCTAACACCACAGGATTATGATCAGAGTCCCCCCCCAACGGTGACCCATTGTTTGATCCTTATGACTTCATCTAAGAAGGCTTCATAGATTAAAAACCTGTTGAGCCTCTTAGCAATTCTGGCATCCTCGACTCTCTTGTTACTCCAGGTGGGAGATAGTTTAGAAGGTTCAATATCCAAAAGACTAGTTTCTTCCAATTTTCTAATGAAATAACCAGAGAGAGGATCGAATTGAGTAGCTGGTCCCTAGATTTCTGATGCTCCTAAGGTGAAATTCAAGTCTCCCCCCTATCAGAACCAATCCATTTTGAAAAATCTATTCCAGTAGTCCACCTTGTCCATGCAAGGGCCATAAACATTCAACGCTATGATATCTTTCCCTAGATCCAGAGAGAAAAAGGTCCCTAGTCTTGTAGGAAAGGCCCAATTAATGAGGGTGAAGGAGCTTTTATTCCATTTGATCACATTCCCACTTGACCTCCCAATGGCATCTATAAAACAAAAGTCCTAGTTACTTAACAATTTAGAGAGTTCCCGAGTGATTCTCTCCCCATTTGACATTGTCTCTTGCAACAGAATAATAGAAGGTTTAATAATATCAACTAATCTCTTTACAACCAATTTCTTTGAGGGGTTGGCCAATCCTTTGCAATTGAGGGTCAGAAAAATCATTTGGAACTCTTGACCGAGGCATTTGCTTTGAGAGCCGCAATTAAAGATAGTTGTTTCCCACACCTAACTTCAAATGATGCTTGTTTTTGGGCCATAGACATGAAATATTTCCTTCCCTTTTGATTGGATTTGGGTGCTTTCTCTTAAAAAAATCATAAACCCTTGCCACCTTTCCTCGAAAATCGAGAGTGCCTTTGCTTCTAGGTCTTATATTGTACTTGACCGGTTCTAGGGGATTGGAGTCTCGGGTACATTTTCCATCTATATTATAGTCCATAATAGAGTTTGCAGGGGGACCTTCTGGTGCTTGTCCAACACCCAAACCCTCTACTATTCTAGGTATGAGGGCCGATGGGGTGGGATTTTTTATACTAGACAAACTAGGTATAAAATCACTTAGGGATTCTGGTTCTTTGGACCCAACCTCATTTCCCCATGTCCCAAAAACAAAATTTTTCGAAGAGAAACTTGTATTCATAGAGTGAGATTAATGGGCCTTACCCAAAATTGCCTTGTTCTCCTTGTTGTTGACTGTGTCCAGGTAACGTTCTTTTACCTGTCTAGTACTTGAGTTCTGAACATCTGCTACCATAGGTCTCGTTCGAAGACTGTTATCCCCCACTTTCAGGGATAACTAGGAGATCATGTCTCGAGGCCCACAGGTCCTAAACATGGAGTATCGAGAGCAGGATGGACTTTAGCATGGCCTTGAAGGGCCCACCTTTTCTTTCTTCCAGCATCTTTATCTTGTCAACAACAACAACATCCACCACCATCGGCTTGGTCCTGTGTCAGAGAAGGTTCTTGTTCCATGAGGTAATTAGTCCGGGTATCATGGTATGTGTCACTTTGATCATCAAAACCATTGAATGTATGCATTTGATTCCTTTATTTCTAACAACTGCTTGGATCTTACACTAGCCCACTTGACCATGTTTGGGGGGATTGACAGGGTGCCCTAGCAACCCTATATCTGTAGGTTTTTGGTTTGCCACTAGGGGGGATTTCTGAAAAGCCGTCGTCTGCTCCCATCATAGTTCCACTCTTCCATCTTGTTTTCTGCTCACCTATCCCATTCCACTTGTCCAGACATTGGGTTGACCTATTTTTAGGATTGCACCTTATCTCGTGGGAAGAAGGGGCTAAAGGCCCAGAAGGTAAAAGCAAGCTGGCAAAAGATAAAAGCCTAAAAATAAAACCTCGAGATGCTTCGCCTAGGGATCCCCGAGAAAGCAATAAAAAGGTTCTCAACAAGAAACAAGAGGGACCCGGAAAAAATAATGAAACAAGGCCTAACCAAAGGATAGGGGGTCTCATCACGAGCCAACCGATTAGGTCCATGGGTATCTAACAGTATGACATTGCCATTAGCTGGTCACCACACCAGGGCAGTGACTCTTGGTTGCATGGCCAAGGGAAAGGGGGTCTCATCACGAGCCAACCTTCTCATTTTTGNAAAAATGCATCCATGACAGGTACAACTCGCCTTCTACAAAGGCAGCCACATGTAACATTTTTTGCATCCTTGGCCCTCACTGCACCCACATGTTTGGACATCCCTTGACCACATCACCCACTTACATGGCTTGGATGAGGTTTCTTCCGGGAACTTTCCTTCTTCTGTGGACACTAGCCCAATAGGATGCCTTGTCCTTTTATCCAGACATGTATTGTAGGCTTGTGTAATGTCTTTGAGCTGTTAACTGATGTATTAGGGATTTTATGCACATGTTTAATAATATTGATGATGAGATGTGATTGGCATTGCTATGATCCTTGTGACTGATGAGCCCATGGAGGGCGTAGCTTTTGATGTGCAGGACCATGCCCGATGGACAGGTACCATTTTGGACCGGTACACATGGGGAGATGATCAGTTCGGACCTCCATGGGGCTGAAGAGCTCATCAGGTGGATGCTGAGACCCCATCAGGGGGTAGAGACAGGATAGAGATGGATTAGGGCTTTGCACCGGAGAAGAAGAGGACGTTCCACCAGAGGCACCCCTGCACAGCTTGACCTAGGGGGGTTGAGCCCTTTTCAGTGGAACGTTGGCCTCGGAAGGCCTGGGATGTCACCCTTGATGACCATGACATCATCTAGCCTATTGGACGTCTTGGGAGGCAGATTGGGCAACAGTGGCACATGTGGCATGTTGGAGAAGCCCAAGGAGGGCTAACGTTTTGCTCCAGGATGCTTCATTTTCCCTAGAAGGGGCTAACGTCCCCCTTAGAGGGGCTTTTTATCTCTTTTCAGCTTGATTAGGGTTTAGATTTAACATTTTAATGTAAAACAATATGATTTTAGTATTTTGGCCTTGTCGGCCTTTTACATGACCTAAAATGTAAAATTAGGTCATGGTACTGTATAAATGAGGGATTTTTACCTTCATTTTTTCATGACAACTTACTCACTCCATAAGGAGGTCTGAAATTTGCGCCCTCTCTTGGGTTATTGGCTGATTTAGTGATGCGCACTTGTTGAAGGAGGATTATTTTGGCATGTCTTGGCATTTCTCTTGAAGGAAGGTGTTACAACTAGGGTTTGCATTGATATTTCTTGGTGATATGTAAGTAATTTTCTGCAAAACTTCTTGAATGAATGGTTGTAGCTTCATTTCTTGCATATGTTTATAAATTTTGCTGAATAAAACCCTAGGTGACAAGTACACAAGTAGGTCCTTGTCTCATGTCCCCTTTGAGAGAAATTTTCAGCCATTGAAGAAGAAGAGAGCCTAGCCATTGCTACACTCTCTCTCTCTCTCTTCATTTATTGCTAGCCGTACTATCTAGAGGCCAAGAAGAGAGAGTCGTCTTAAGCCTAGGTCTACTACACTTAGGGCCGTTTTTCTCTAGGGTTTGTTGAAAAGGCCATGCTCTAGCAACACCTTGCTTCATCAAACCCTCTAATCTTGTTTTTTATTCTTCATCTTTCAACTAGCCGTTTTTTCCATTGAGTTAAGGAAGGAGGAGAGAGCACTGAGGCCTAGTTTACCTACACCAAGGTGAGCCTCTCTCCCCTAGGGTTTTTGACTTTGGGGCCTTGCTCTAGCAACACTCCAAAGCCTCTCCCTCTGGTCCTTGACCTATTTACCTTTGCCTCCTTTAGCTTTTGCGTCCTTCACTATTGACTCCATTTAACCCTAAGGCACTGATCCTGAGATCCCTTGCGTTGAAGTGACCTTTATCAAAACTACTCTCAACACATTGATTGAAACCCTAACTACACTAACCCTAGCTTATAAACTAATCTTACTAACCAAGTGTTGCCGTCATCTCTTGCTATTAATACCCTTGTGCAACAAATGTTTTGTCTTATAAGCAATTGAATGGTGATTTAAAGCATTTATTGAATGAAGTGTTGATTGGTTACATTAAATGCCATATTGTTCCAATATTTATTGGTGAAGTGATATAATTTTCATTGCTATTGATAAACATTGACTTCGTCAACATTTATTGTCAAATTGCTTATATGTTTATCAGATAGTCATCTATTTATATGAAGTACTAACCCATTGAAATAGCTTGCATATATTATTTGCTGTTGCTTTGTCTCAGGCAGGTATATCTTTGGGGGGTTTACTTTATTATTGGATGTTTAGCCAGGACTATCTGCTCGGTGGTGGCTTGTGAGGGGGGGAAATTTATCCTTGTCTTATTATCCTCTTTGCCTTCTCAAAACCCCAGGTCACCGGGGACGTCTCCCCTGGGCCTCACCTCCCTAAAGAGAAAGAACCATCCCATTGTGGTGACATTGGGTGGGATTGGTTCCTGTTACGCCAGTTTGAATTTCAAACCTCAAAGCTTTACTCCTTGCTACAAACTGTCCGATAACAAAGACCATTCAAATTTGCTTGAACCCCTACATCCTCTTTTCTTCTCGTAATCTGGATTGTTTCCAGTTCCAATGTCTCTAGGCCTTTTGGATGCTTCCTCTGAGCCCAATTCTTCTACATACTCGTGTAATTGTATTCTGCAACAAGGTGCTTGTTACCTCCCATGCCTAGGGGTAACTAGAGGAGATCATGTCTCATGGTCCGCAATGGAGACAATGATCTCGGCCATGATGATGATCAACATGTCCACAGATGGCAACCCAACAACCCCCCTCAGATTTTCCTCCACAACTACATATCAGCCAAGGCTCATCACATCTAGACAACTTAGTGTATGGGAGATGGTAAGTCAGCGTCACCATGAGGTATGTTAGTCCTCCTTTCATGCGAAGTGTTGTGCTTAATTTACTGGGCATGTGGATGAGGATCATTGGTTGGAGTTGGATAATGGATCACTGGCTTGGGAACTTGTGTTTGTTGTATTGTTTCATCTTGGTGGTCGACTTTTGTGCCCTAGTCCCATGTTGTCACTACCCAGGGAAAAGGGGTACTACTGGGGGGCCTTTTCAAGGGTAACGTTCCGTTCCCCACCATACTTAACACTTTCCATCCTGGAGCTCCTACATTGATATTTGAGGTGATAAACAACTAATCTTGCGGAGCGCTCACTCCCTTGCCATGTTTTGGAGCAACCTAGGGTTTCGGGCTAGCATTTGGCATTGGTTAGTGGCATCACACCTCTTGGAGAGAGCGCCTTCGGGTTTTATGTTTTTGTCATGATCTTGTGATGATATTTGATAAAATAGGCACTCAATCTTGGGGAGCGCCCTACTCTATCATAGATTTTCAACACTTGGCACAACTTTCAAGTGGTCTTTAGAAATTCAGCCCATGGATGGAGATGGATGACATAACAACTTAGGGTTTCAAGTGTCTATTGTGGCCTTATGGTGATATATTACGCGATAGACACTTACTTTTGGGGAGCGCTCTACTCCGTCATGGTCTTTCAGGCTTGCATGGTATGGATGGAGGGGCCAACCCACTCCTAGTTGCACAGATGGACTCCACTCCTGGAGTACTTGGCTTCTTGATTGTATTTTTAGGTTGAGATTGCACTTTATGTTGACTAGACACCTCATTCTCATGGAATGCTCCCTTGCTTGCACACATGTGGAGGCATTTCTCATGGATTGAGGCTATTGGATAGTGGTTGTTGCACATGTGTGGAGGTTGTTGGGTATTTGATGACTTGGCACTTGATCTATGGTGTCTATTTTATGCTAGTCAACCTCTTACCTTAAGATCCACCTTACTTACCTTGACCTATGGGTGGTTGCTACACTTTGGAGCCACACTTGCCACTTGGAGGGTTTTTATTGCACATCTATTGAGGTTGGTTCCACCTTGGAGCTAGGAATTGATGATTTGGAACACTTCACTTGAGTGCTCCATTTCTTGAGGCATCTATTTCCACGGTCTTGATGAGTAAGCCCACTTTAAGAGTCTTCTTGTACACATCTCCATGCCACGTTGATGAGAGGTCGTTTTGCACACTTGTTGAGGACGTTCACATATGGAGAGCATCTATTTGATCTTCGACCATTATTTCTAYCTTGGGATAATAAATATGTGCTACATGGAGCTTCTATTACACATATCTCATCTCATTTCATGGGGTGACTTGGCCATGGAGGCTACTTGTGTGGATAAAATTGGTTGTTAGCATATATTTTGATGGATCTATTCATAGATCTACTTGTCCACATATGGAGGTTGTTTTGTACACACTCCATGCTATTTCATGCCTAGTTCACATGTGTACACACTTCTAGGAGGACGCACATGTGGATAGACATCTATCTACTATTTTTGGAGGTTGTTACATGATCTATTTCTCAAATAAATGAGGCACCCCACTACTTGGCTCTATTTTCGGGTATTCTTGCAACTAACTCCACTATTCTATTATTGATGACTTGGCTATTGGAGTTAGTTACTTGAGGATATTATTATTATAGTTTTCCTAGAATATTTTATTGTAACCTCTTGGAGGAAGTTGTGGATCTTAACAAACTCTTTTCTACTTTTAGTAAGAAGTTTGTTGAGGAGGTTAGAGATGATTATTCTATTATTATTCCTTGGAGAGATGAGTGGATCTAGAAAAACAAATCATATTTTATTGTAAGAAGGAGATGGAGCTTAAACCTATATAAGGGTTTGCTCTCTCCAGGGGATTTGATGTGAGTGAAAGAGCTCCAAGCTTGTGAAAATAAAGTGTTCTATATTTTGTCTAAGCTTTGTATAGTGTATGTACAATTTCTTTATGTGTGGCATATTGTTCTAGGTGCACCATTGGAAGCCCTATTTTGCAGGGGTATAGATGCCAGAGTCAATCAAGGGAGATAGAAGAGCATGACTATTATGTTGGAAAGGGATAGGGTAATTGGTTTCTTCCATGTTCTCCCATCTCTCTTTTGTGTTGCTTACCTTCAAGATGAAAAAAATATGTACTTGGTGTTAATTTCTGAACCTAGCACCTGACACTTATTCCAAATAAAATCACTTTATTAAATAACTGCACAGCTAGGTCATTTAACGAAAATAATCAACGAAAGCATAAAAACATAAACCAACACATTGCACAAGATATTTTTGGGTTAATCACCCCAAGAAAAACACCGAAGGGAAAACTAGATATGAGTTTGATTTTATTGATTAAAATCCTTGGGCTCCTGTCCTAGGATAATGGCTTATCAGAGGACTACAATGTACCAATAGCCTAGCCTACCTTCACCCAATCAATGAGATCTCCTCAGTCTCTTGTGTGTCATCCTCTCACTTAGGATAGCTTTTATCACATTGAGTTAACCCTAAGTCCAAAACCCTAGATCTCCTCCAAAGTGATCAAAGATTGAGATCTAATCTCACGTTCACTTTAGATCTATTGGCTAGGATCAACTCACTTAAGTTACTAATGCCAATAATATAGGCATTTAAATTAATTAGTTTCATATTAATTCTAAAAGGTCATTCACTTTAATTATTAACTCATAAAATGAACTTCTTAAGTTTCTGAGAGGTTACAAGGATGACTTCCACATGCTAGACACCGAGCCTATGTGGAAGTACTTGTTCGATGCTAAATACATCAACTCCCTCTTAGCGAGGAAGGTACTTCTACCACCTGGAGGTGGCTCTATCTTTGCTATCAGATCTGCTACCATGCCTGCTCTCCAATCCACCTGATTGGCTGCTCACTCTGACACGAAAGTTATCCCTGCCATATCGCTCGGGTCGGTCTTTGAAGACTTCCCTCTGATCATGCTCCTAGAAGCCACCTGCTCCTGAGCATCTTGCATGGTCATCTTGTATCATGACTACTTTTTGACAGACTTGGAAGGTTGCTCCTTCCCACCAGATCCTGAAGGTTGACTCCCTTTGAGCTGCTCAACCTTTGGAGCTACTTGCTCCTTGTTCTCTGCCACTTTGTTGCTTGCGATAGCTCACATAGGCTGGCCCTTTAGCCTATATAGGTTGCTCTCTCTAACTCCAAAAACAACTGCCGTGTCTGAGCTAAATCCTCTGGGCTTGATCAACACTTGTCCATTCTAGAATAGTATGTCAAATCCCTTCTTCTCAATCATCGAGATTGAGAGCACACTCCTCCTGAGTTCTGGCACCCATAGCACATTTGTCACTCTCAATACGCCTCCTGACTCCATCTGGAATGGCACTGTTCTAGATCCCTTCACTGCATGTTTGGTCCCCATACCAAGTTCCACATGCTCATCTAAGTCAGACTCTGTGAAGCTCTCGAACAATTCTCGTGCTCCTGTCATATGACATGTGGCTCCACTATCTATTAGCCATGGACCAATTGATATGGTGCCCAAGGAAGTGTGGGAAACAAGTAAGAACTCTGTTCAAACTTCTTGGTAAACTCATCCACTTGAGCCATTGCCGACGCAGGTACCTCTGGTTGCGTCTCATTTTCACCCTTCTTCTTGTTCATACATTGACCTACATAGTGCCCAAACTTGTGACATGCAAAGCAGTTGACTTTGCTCATGTCCTTCTTCTTTTCGTCTTAAGAGGTAGACTCTCCATTGACAAACTTCTTGAAGTTGCCCATCTTTACCTGGCTGGCAAGAACAAGGTTCTCATCATCATTCTTGTACCTATCTCTATTCAACTCTTCATCCCAAAGTTCCTCTTGAACGAAGTCATCCCACAACCTTGACCAATCAGGGAGCTTCTCATGTGCCATGATCCCTTTGATGAATGTCTACTCCTTCGTGAAGCCTTTGAGTGCTGTCCTCACCAACTCTGAATCATCAATTGCTTCACTGATTACAGGCAGTTCATCTCAAACTTGTCGGATCTGGGTGAGATAAGTTGTCATTGTATCTGATCCTGTGATCTTCGTGTCTCTAAGCTTCTCTCTCATCACCATTTTGCATTCTCGTTCTTGCTCTGAAACAAGATCTTCAGAGCCTCCCACATGTCCCTGGCAATTTTCTTTCCAGATAAATGAGGGATCAAGTGATCCTTCACTCCATTTAGAATAATTCTTCTAGCTTTCATGTCCTTTAACTTATGTATGGGCGGCGAGATCTTTTGGATCTGATGGTGGGTTCACAATGGAGATGGCAAAATCGCAAATGTCGTTCTCCATTAACACCAACATGATCCTCTTCTTCCATAGACTGTAGTTGGACACCCTCGTCCAACCTATCCTCAAACTGTAAATCGAATGCGACCATCTCCGCAACTTGCAGAAAAACTCAAATTTAGCTTCTCGAACTTGCTGCCTGGTCCTGCAGTTCGCTGCCCAAGCCTATTACCCGCTGCTTGCTTCTCGGACCCCTGCCTAAAGCTGCCCAGGTATTTTTTTGGGTTGCTTGGGTCCTTTTGGGGCATTGCTCATCTACTTCTGCATGTTGCTCGACATACTTTCTTGCTGCCCAGGGTGCCTACTTGCTTCCCAGACCTCTGCTCGCTGCCTGGGTGCTGCTCACGGGTTGCCTAGCGCCCGTGGCCCCTATTGGGTGGTTCTGCATCCCTTTGCGGTTGTTCTAGTTGATTGGCAGTTGCTGGCTTGCACCATCTCCTACTTAGCCCATACGTCTCGACCCTCTAACACCCATGTTGGCGGCTCTGTTTGGCGACTGGGGCTGTAGCGGCCTGCTCCGCCCACTTTAGGTGCTCTGCTGACGCCTGCAGTCCACTCTGCATCCATCCCTCTACCACGCTCCTTTGTTTCCACCTCAGATCTCTTTAGCTCATGCTTTGCCAATTGTTCCACGGTTTTCCCTCAACTGACAATTCCTTCACCTGAGTTGCTATCACACCCGTGCCGTGCGGATCTCCCACACAGCCCGTGCGCTTACCTCTCAGCTCTCCATGCACAACCAACAATCTACCTTCAACTGTTGTTAGCAGATCCTCTCAGTGGCCCTTGACCACCAACAACACCCGCGGTTTTCCTTTAGTAGCTGAGCCTCCACTCAGCCTTTTCTTTGTTGTCACCTACCACTCGGCCCCTCTATTTCTGCCTGAGCTGCTGACTCGAGCCACTTCAGCTCACAATCTCCACATCTTCGGCTGCAACCCACGTGGATCGCGGCCTCAACTCACAACCAATCCATGATCCAATCTTCATCCTGCAGATGTACGGTCGTATGATGCATGACGACTGTGTACGACGGTCTACGTTGTACGACTGCTTNTTTTCTTTGTTGTCACCTACCACTCGGCCCCTCTATTTCTGCCTGAGCTGCTGACTCGAGCCACTTCAGCTCACAATCTCCACATCTTCGACTGCAACCCACGTGGATCGCGGCCTCAACTCACAACCAATCCATGATCCAATCTTCATCCTGCAGATGTACGGTCGTATGATGCATGACGACTGTGTACGACGGTCTACGTTGTACGACTGCTTTATTTTTTTATTTTTATTTTTTACTTTATTAACCCCGCAGCTTCAGACCTGGAAAATAATTTTTTTTCGCAGGTCTGTAAAAAAATTTCCACGTTGCAAATCTCGATCTCATGCAAATCTGGCTTCAGTCAGAGACTCGGCTCTGATACCATGTTAATTTCTGAACTTAGGACCTGATCGTTAATTCCGAGCAAAACACATTTACTGAATAATAGTACAACTAAGTTACTTAACGAAACATTAACGGAAGCATAAAAACAAAAACGAACACATTGCACAAGATATTTCTGGGTTAATCACCCCTGGAAAAACCCCGAAGGGAAAACCAGATTTGAATTTGATTTTATTGATTAAAATCCTTGGGCTCCTGTCTTGGGATAATGGCCCATCAGAGGAATACAATGCAACGATAGCCTAGCCTACCTAGCTGCTATCTCCCTTGCTGCCCCTTTTCACTTTTCCTCAGCCCTTCCCACTCACACTTGGATGAACTCTCTTCACCCAATCAATGAGTTCTCCTCACTCTCTTATGTGTCTCATCCTCTCACTTATGCTGCCTTTTATTACATTGAGTTAACCCTAAGTCCAAAACCCTAGATCTCCTCCACAACGATCAACGACTGAGATCTAATCTCACGTTCACTTTAGATCTAATGGCTAGGATCAACTCACTTAAGTTACTAATGCCATTAACTTAGACATTTAACTTAATTAATCTCACATTAATTCTAAAAGGTCATTCACTTTAATTATTAACTCATAAGGTGAACTTCCTAAGTTTCTAAGAGGTTACAAGGACGACTTCGACATGCTAGACACCGAACCTATGGAAGTACATGTCCGATGCTAAATACATCAACACTTGGTCTAATTAAACCATTACATCTGTAGATAGCCTTTGGTACATGCCACCTTTATGATTGCCTTGAGTAGTGGATCTTAGATGGACCCTCTCCACCATCAAACTTGTGAATTTAGCAACTAAACTGGGGCTGTTGTTGTGCACGTCACCTTTTCTGCCTACGACCCCCTAATATTCCAAGAACCACCCTTTGAAGTTGCATGCATGACCCCATAGCCCAAGCAAATAAAGGCACCAATCTTCCCTTTCATCCATCACCCCAAAAATATAAAAAATCCTTTTTCCTTTTCCCTTTTGTTTTCTGTTGCTAAGCTCTCTCTTGCTCCCACTATATACTACACACATTGAGCTTAGTCAACCATAGGGAAGCCCCCCAGGCTAGATTTTACCTAGTCTAAAGTGAGAAAGGCAAGGCTATTGAGGTGACAGTGGGTAGCTTGCCTAAGTTGCCCTTGGGGTCTCACACTTGTGATTTGGACTTTTGCACCAAGTGAGAACCTTGGAGGAAACACCACATAAAGTGTTTCAAGTTTCAGAAGTTTGGCCACTATGCTTCTTAGTGTCATGAGAAGAAGGGAAAGGGCAAGCAGTAGCAGCAGAAGCAATTTCAGGGAATGCAGAAGCTTTGACGAGAGTGGATGAGCTTTCATCCAAGCTTGAGACACACTTCTCCATGGTCTCATGCCTTTCATCTAACATCATGTCTGGTGTTGAATGGTATGTTGATAGTGGTGCCTCCAAACATATGACCTCTAACGAGAAGGCCTTCAACAAACTTTAGGAGAAGGAGGTAGGCATACAAGTGGAGCTTGGTGGTGATGCCATGTATCCAGTAGTTGGAGTTGGATCTATTTCATTCTAGATGTCATCAGGTGATATCCTTGAGCGCAGGGGTGTTTTATATGTACCTAGTTTAACTAAGAATCTCCTTTAGGTTTCATTGATGATAGACCTAGGATATATTGCTGAGTTTGATGATCAACAAGTCCTCATCTAGAAGAGGTTCCAGATCTTGGTGGGGTTTTGGACAAAGGTATTCGAGAGGGTGGTCTATGCTGGTTGCAGCAAGATCTTGTGAGAGCCCCTAGCGCATGACAATTACGGCTTGTGTGATATTTGGCACAAGAAGCTAGGTCACTTGCACTATGGAGTGATGTCGATCTGAAGGACATGGTGCAAGGATTGTTGGACTTCAAGGTTGAGAAGAAAGAAGTGTGCAAGGAAGGACTGTGCACTTGACAAGCATGTGAAGGCTGCTTTTCCTAGCAATGAGCATAGGTCAAGAGAGATTCTTGATCTAATATACTTAGATGTATGTGGACCCATGACTCCAGCCTCCTTATTAGGTAACATTTATTATGTTTCATTTATTGATAATTCCTCTAGGAAGTTCTGGATTTACTTCATGAAGACAAAGGATGAGGTTTCCGGGAAGTTTCAAGAGTTTAAGGCTCTTGTAGAAAATTAAACAGGAATGCTGGACAAGTTAGAACATTCCATGACATGCCCTTTTTATAACATAGCTATATAAAATTTTCACCATATGCATTGATGGCATCTTTTCTGGTTTTGAACTCCGACTATCTTGTTGATTTATACAAATGGAAAAACAGACGGTGGTTATTCTTAGCTCCGATGTTGCATCTACATCTAATTTAGGTTGTGTGGAGGCTCTTCCCCATTTTTATCGTGTCCAGCATGTGTAGCTGTTATCAGTTAGTTGGGTGGATTATGAGCAATATGTTCCAAGCTGTATGATGTTGAATGCACACGTGCAATCAATGGAGAAAATACAGCTGGTTACTCCACTATTTTCTGGTATGCTGAAACTATTCTGGCTAGCCTATTTGGTGTTTGATTTATGACAGTCAGCTGACAGTTGGCTTGTTGGTGATGAAATTTCAAATAGCCGGAGATTGAAAAAAGATGGTTCTGCTTCCAAAATCTGGGATTCCTCATTTACACAGTTGTGAAGAATAGTCTTTCTTCCATCCATTTTGCAAATCTCATTTCCAACAATATTATGATAAAAGAAATCTGAGGTACTTGCAAAGTTGTTCCAACCCCAATATGTGTATCCCCATTTTCTTGGCATTCTGGTTAGGTGAAGTTGCATTGTTGCTAATCCTTAGTAGCTGTTTGAAAGCTCAGCCTTTGTACCGGTGAACATCTTTTTGTGTACTTGTGAGTATAAGGACTGCTGTATTATCTCTTTGTGTGCTGGTACCATACTGTTTGACTTGGTAGAGTTTTTAGAAGATTGTTAGGAAAGAATGTCTTTTGCTGTCAAATTTTTGTGGAATTACCTTTCTGCATGTGCAAGGTACTATAAAGAGGTAGCTTATGCTTTCTATTTTTTAATCTGTTCTAGGCTGGTTTGTATGGCGGTGTACACTGATGCAGATGGGGAGCGGAAGAATCTACCTCAGTTTTTCAAATTTGTGGTGGCTAATCCACTTTCAGTGAGAACAAAGGTAGGGACAATGCGAGGCCTAAAGTAGAAAAAGGGAATATAGCAATGGAAAAGGGAAAAGTGTTTTAAATCATTAGATGGCAAATATTAGATGTGTTTCTTATTGCTGGCCTTTATCTTTGGTAATCCAATTTCTGATGAACATTTATGTTGGCTTTTGTTTTGGTGGTATTCCATTTGTTACTGCAGGTGCGCTCTGTCAAGGTAAGATCTGAAGTAAAAATTTGTATGCAACAATTCTAAGCGTATTCATGAATGCAGATATTTTACATCTTGGTGTGTGTGTATTTTTATATTATTGTTCATTTTTAATTAAATATTGAAATATACTTGAAACACATTTTGTTTAACTCACATCCAGATATGTTGATTGGGCAGCATAAAGCATAACACAAAAGATCAAAAGGAACTTGTTTCAATATTGGCTTCCTTAACATGACAGTCAGTACAATATGTATGTCAATATTGATCATAGTTGTCAACTTTATGATGAAGATGTTAATATGTCAGAAGTTTTCTCTAGTCATTCATAGTAATCTGTTTAGTGTCAGTTTTTGGAACAAGAATAGGCATTTAATTTAACAGACCCAAACTACAAAAAATAAAGCAAAAGGGATGGAGAAATAAGTTCATGATTTCTAAACCACCTAATACAAGATAAGAGTCAGTGAAGCAATGTTGCAGGAAGCTCCGCCCCCCCCTGCTCCATCCTCGGAACCCCGCTCTGAGCGGATTCTCCATGGAAGCTTCCCTTGGAGCGAGCTTCTGAAATCTGGAAGCCCGCTTCTGGATTTCGGAAGCTCTCTCCGGGGTGCAAAATGGGCGCTTCCTGCAACATTGCATGTGAAGCTCCATGGGGCGCTTCATTACTTTACATGTCAGTCTATAGATGATAGATTCATAGCATTTAGCAACTAGACTCTAGAGTCTAGCACAGTTTAAACTGTATTGTTTTGGACCTTCCGATCTTCATAATTCAGTGCAGATGGCCTATTTTGTAATCATAACTATTTGGTCATGACTCATGTTATTGTTGACAGTTGCTAGATGACTGATTTCATTCCATAACTTAATGGTCTACTTTCTATTATATGGCTTAAACAATTGTATGTTGGTTTGTAAGTTTGTAATTGCTAGATTCTAGATGGTTGATGCTCGAATGATTAATCATTGATGCACTGCTACTTACTACTATGGATGCCATTTAATGTTACAATGTACAAAAATGCATGTTTTCATACATTCTGCAGCTAATTTGTCTTTTTGCATGTTTTTTTAATATAAATACAATATATATATATATATATAATAGATGTTCCTGGGACGCTTCGCTCCCGAGGGTTTTTTGAAAATGACGCTCTCGACGCTCGGCTCCCTAAAAACGCTCCTGCTCCGCTCCGCACTCTGGCAACATTGTAGTGAAGACATTAATAACTCACAAAGCTTGACCCATAAAGACCCTTCTTCGTTGCATTTTTACCCTTTTAGTGTGGTCTGTTCATAAATAGCTATCGTAATTCCTATACTTATTAATATAGTTTCTATAGATGGATTCACACCCTTTTAGTTTGGTCTGTTCATAAATAGCTATCGTACTTCCTATACTTATTAATATAGTTTATATAGATGGATTCACACACATGCTATATTCAAGGTCTTAGACATAGAATGCATAGAAAGCTGCAGGCTTGCTTGGAAAAATACGTTGCAATTCACTCACAAATTCTCTCTATTAAATTACAATTTTCTATATCCAATGCAACCTAAACAAGATGTTGACCGCCTCTCCAACTAGGGGGTCAACTCCATGTGCCATGAAGAAATGCATCATTAGATGCTCATTTGTCGAAGATTTTGGTACTACAAGGAATTTTTGGCCCCAACACTTCTTTTTGTAATTGGAATTTCCGCACCCCTGCGTGGGTCAATAATGTAATAGGTCTACATGGGTCATAGTTAAGTCAATTACCTTGGGACCGGTTCATTGGGAGAGTTCTTTTCACCGAGGGTTTTTTATTCTCAGGTTATCAATTGGGCTTTTCAGCTTTATTGATTTCCCTTGAGTTTTTCCCCCACACTTGCAATAATTCCTCCAAAGTGGTGAACGACGTTCTAATGGGCTTATCTTCTGGTAACTATTGTTTAGGAATGATGTAAATGACCATGCAAGACATCTTAGAAAGTTTCGCGGAATTCCCTTGAGTCTAGATTAGTTTTTTTTAATTAATTAATTTTTAATTAAATTTCCTTAAGTTTGGAGGTTTAATTATTTAATTAATTAATTATTTTTGAGCAAAAATTGTAAAAACTAGGTCCTTGGATTTTTGATAGGGGTATTTGTGCTCAAAAGAAATGGAATGAGACCCCCTACACCCATGGACCAAGTTTCAGCTCAGTCGGACAACTTCTGATATGGGTTTGTCCACCCGGAGTGTTAGTCAGTCAAAAACAACAATTTTAATTGCTAAGTCTTGACATAGCAAAAATGTAAAAATTGTAATAATGAGTTAAAAGGATGATAAAAGATGGATAAAGGTGAGAGAGATTTTTCCTAACCTTTTCCAACCCTCACATCACCTCCTCACCTAGCCATTAAGCAAAAACGTCACTTTGCCTAGAGTGGTGTGCCTCCTTTCTAGAAAGTCTCCAAAAAGTAAAAAAAATAATGAAAAAATTAAGGGGAGACTTATTATATCCCTTGGCACACTTTTCCTAGCACTCCCACTATCCTTTTGCTTGATCCCAACACTCCCTTACTCATCCACCTCATGGATCCACCTCTCAAACCCTAGATGGTGCACCCTACCCTTGGGATTCTAGCTTGTGCTTGGTGGTGGACACTTGACATTAATCCAAGAGGGGTGAGTTTGCCTCTCCAAGTATAAATAGATCCCTCTCATCACTTCCTCTTCACCATATCTTGAGCTATTGTTATGCTACTTGATTTTCCATTCTCTCTCTCTCTCTCTTTCTTGTCCATCTTCCATTCTTTGGCTCTTAGGGTTTTGGAGCAAGTATTTCTCCAAGATCCATTTTGAGTAATAAAGGAGAAAACTTTGGAGGATTATTGGAAGAGCAACAAGTATTTTTGTTCTTGCTACACATGAGGTAATGTTGTTTTGATTTGGCATGATGTTTGCATTGATTAGATCTTGGGTGAAGTGTTACTTGGGTAGATCTAACAACAAGTGTTCTTGTAGATCTATATATGTGGGTTTGCTAGATAGGGTGCAAGTATTTCATCTTATTAGCATATTCAACCATATTATCTTTGTATGCATATGATCTTGTCAAGTGTTGCAGGTTTGGCTTCAAGAGCTTTATTGGGATTGCCTCAAGGAAGAGTCCTCCCTTAGAGCACATATAAACTCCATTTTTSTTATCATTACTCATTCTTCCACTTGCTTATCATTCCATATATATTTCAGCTAGCTTAACATGGTTTAATGGTCACTTTAATCATATTTTATCTTGAGTTTTGAAGGAGAAAAATTTCTGCCCTAAAAACAAAATTTTTTCTTCACATTGTTGGTTGTGTGTAGATTTTCCAGCAAGCATAGCTTGCTGGTTTTTGCAGGTTTGTAGCAGGTTGAGGGGGTTAAGTTGCCCTAAAATAGCCACACAACACTTCAAGACCCTTCACTTCAAGTGGGTAACAATTCTCAACCCTTTCTTGGTCTTTTCTAGCTTCTTGTACATAGATCTAGTCATTCTTGCTGATTTTTAGTAGCTCAAGAGCTTGGGAGAGGGATTGGTACGACCTCCTCCCACATGTGAGCTTAGATTTAGATCCATTTTCAAGTTTGTTTCATTCCTAAAGCATTTCTAGGCTAGGACGTGGGGTTAGTGAGCCTTCTTTTGATAGTTAGCTTGGCTTGCTTGCTTTCCTCGCCACCTCATTAGCACAACAAAGTTGGCTTGCCTCCTCATTGTGCCATTGAGTTGCTTGGCTTGTTGTTTCATTTATCTTCCAAGCATTTTTTAAGTCTAAATAATTGCCTACACCTTGGGAGAGAAACCCCCCAAAATCGTAAGGCTAGGATAAGTAATGTGTTGTTCTTGATCTCTTATGCTTCAATGGTTTAAAATATTCTAGATCTAGACCTTAACACACTCACCCTTAGCTTAAGCCCTTGGGGCATAATCAACTCACTTAGATCTATTTGTATGTCATAAGTTTTTTCAAGATCTATCTTGTTCTACATGCTTAAATCCAACACACTGAATTTTTTAATGCTTTAATGGTTTAGTGAATGTTTTTTCTTTCATGTGATAACATCTTAAGGCCATTTGCCATCACCATTAAGTACATAATTGTTGGATAAGTTGATAGTGTGGGTACACTTCTAAACTTTTCAAGCTTCTCTAAAACACTTAAAGCTTCTCCTCTTAATGCTCTAACAACATAAGATAAGTGTTATAAGCTTGAGTTATTCTTTTACTCTTTTGGCAAGTTGTCTTTGCCCTTGTGCTTTAGTTTTCTTTCATAACAAGTTACTCATGTTGATGATCTAATGCATGGTGATAAACTAAATCGTTATTGAGCTCTCTTTTAATACTTTATATGTGTTAATGCTCTTCATTCTCATGCTTAAATAACACTTTATAAGCTCATAAAAGTTTCGGTTTTGACATAAAATCACCTACTTAAGGCAACTAAAAGTCACCTAAATACTCTCTAATACACTTAAAAGTCTAACCAATTGATATATCAATTAATAGACTTAATAGGGTACCTTAGACCACCATCTTCACCATCTAAAACGGGGATTGAGGAGGGCAACGGAAGGTGTTAGGCCGGGGACGGTCTCGTGGCACAGAGCGTCCTTTCTATAAAAACTCAATCTTTCGGGCTGACCTGCGAAGCTAGGGTAGGCCTTGTTGCCTCACTTCTTGAGCATCCAACAACTATTTGGCAATCGGGGGAGGAGGTTTTTGGTGAAACACTTAATAAGGGTAATTAAAATCTTACAATCTTAAGGAACCCCTAACTCACTAAGTAATCAAACCTTGGCTTAATCTAATTCATCTTGTGGTTTAATACTTGTAAACTTAATCTTTCAATCTCGTAATACAAGTAATGCTTTGTGGGTGGAATAACTAAAGTGTTGAGTATCTTCATCATTGTGGAACACTTGTGCTTTAATTTGCAAATATTCTAAGTATCCTTGTGAATGTTGTTGACGAACTCAATGTGTTGATGATGCTAATGCCTTGATCTCCTTTTTAACCTGCACATTTCAAAACGTGGTTAGCTTGTTGTGTTGTATCATTGTATCTTTAATATTCTTTATTGTAAGTAACTGTATCTAGCATTCTTGTGGATTAACTATTCTTTTGTAATCTTGTAATCATATTGTAACGAAACACCCTCTAACTCTAGTTGACCCCTTGCCCAACCTTAGGCACTAGTCTTAGTTGACCTAGGGAAAGGGCTTGCTTGACATAACTAACCTTTGCATCTTGCATTGCTGCCTTAGTATCATAGGTTAGACAACCCCCCAACCTTAACGAATTAAAATCAACTCCTAGAACTCAAACTCTAAATCTTATATAGAAACTAGGGACTATGCCCCTTGGCTTCCCTAGGAGTGAGCCTAGACGGAAGAGGTTCAAGCCAAAGTGACAGCGTGGGATTTGAACCTAGGCATTGTGTCTCCAAGGACACACTAAGTGAGTAGGACTTAGCTCACGTTTGCAAGTGTGTATAAGGACGACAACACAAACAATTATTTTTCAAGCCCTTATCCTAAGTTTTATCAAGTGCAGACAGTTTGGTTTGTACATATTTATATTGTAATAAGTAAATATCAAATCTCAATTTCAAACCTTGGCCAGCCACCAGAATGTTTGTGACCTCTTGTTGAAAGAAAATGTTGATTTACCCTTTGATTGGTTCTTCCCATTGACTAGACCTCCACCTTCACTTCCATGGAAGACGTAAAAAATACTAGAAGAAGAAAGTAGAGCATTAATCATGGTAAGTGCTTTTACTTACAAATCAATCTGTTCAACTTACAAATCAACAAGCATTCTTCCAAGACAAACTGCCTTACAAGTTCGTTTTACTGCTGCCCTGTACTCTACTTAAGTGGAAGAAAGCGAAACTGCTTGTTGTTTCTATCTCAAACCAAGATATTGCACCTGTACCAAGGTTGAAAACATATACCATCGTGGACTTCCTATCATCCGTAGATCCTGTCCATTTTGAATTTGAAGGTCCTTCCAACCGGAATTCTTCACCTCTACCATACAGTGTACCATTGACATACCTTACAATTCTCTTGGCTGCTGTCCAATGTTCAACCTTGGGGGCTGCCATAAATCTAGAGATATATTTGACTGCAAAACTCAGATTTGGCTTGGGGGCTGTAAGATAGATTAAGCTCTCCATAAGCTGTCTATATATTGTTGACTCATTGGCCAGTTTTGGGTCAGAGACTTTTTCCTCATTAGCACTAGTCTTTTTCTATTGAGATGGGGCACATTGTTTCTTTGTGTTCAAATTAATACAGCTTCAATAGCCATTCTCTGGGAGGATGGCAAAGACCCTAGTTGTGATCTAGGGCCCCAAGTACACTCCTGGGGTTCTTGGTCTAGGACCAAGCAGTTAGAGCCATGGCAAAAGACCCTAGTTGGCCCCCTAGTGTATTTCTGGGGTTCTTGGTCAACGCCCAAGCAATTTGATGATATAAGTCCCTTAGATGTGTTCTAGGGCCCCTAGATGTGTTCCAGGGAATCCTTGGTCAGTGCTTGGATTGATCCTTGGTTGTGTAACTTGGTGTTTAAGCCCCTAGATATATTCTAGGGCCCCGAATGGGTTTTGGGGTATCCTGGTCTGGGACCAGGCAATTTCTTGGTTAAGTACCAAGCCAAGATGATATGTGACCTTCTCTCCCGGGATGGTCCATGTGACCCAGGAGCAGTTAAGAAGAAGGGCATGATCACATCATTGACCCTCCTCGTATGCTGGGATGATAAAAACTTATAAGTTATAACATGAGACTCATGGACAAATCTTCCATTAAAGAAGGACTTAACCTTTTACTTTGTCTTATTGTTTATTAATGAAATCCCCTTGCTTGAGTTACGTCCCCCCTATTTGTTGATGATGTATTGGTTCAATTCTTTACTTCTTCCTAAAGAAAAACTGACCGCTTTTATCTTGAAACCCCTCTCATCGATTTGTCTTATTTCCTTGTTGACTTTTTGATTTGCCATTTAATATTTTAAATTGTAAAATATTATTTGTTAGGTATTAAACCTAACCCTAAAGTTATGGCAAGTAGTATAAACTTGTTAGCCCTAACCTACCTACCTAAAACTATACAAGAGTGACCTATCCCTCACTTGTTACACTCACTCACTCTCTTAGCCGAGTTAAAGGCAAAGGGTTTTACTGCGGTTCTTTTGGATAGGGTTTCAAGTTTGTTGCGTCTCTTCTGGACAGATTTATTTTGAGTCCTCTCAGCTCCTATCTTGTGTGTTCTTGGTCCGCTCCAACTACTGTGGGTTTATCCATATCAACAATGATTGTTTAGCCTGCCGTTGACCTGCAGGAGACTTTCCCAGTCAGCCGTAAAGGTTTTCCTTGTTGCTGTTGTTGTTCTGGTACCTTCTTATTGTGCCGCCTTGCTGCCTTAATGGTGCCGCCCTTGTGTGCTGTCTCACCTTGTCTGCTAGCAACCCTAGTACCATTATTGTTGGGGTTGTTCTAGAACTACTGGTATTTGAAGCAGATTTTTGTGGGCTGAAAGTGTTAAGGATGTTTGTGGTGTCTTTTCCAGCCCTAGGTTGGACAATGTTGTTTTGCTTTCAGCCCTATTACTTGAGAGTGGCATGATCTTTAGATTCTCAACCGAGTTGTTTTATGGTTTACTATCCTAAAAGTTCTTCTTAGCATTTGTCCCTATGATCATGATGAGATCTACCCTCAGGGTTTGATCCATGATCCATTAAGCTTTTTATGAGCGTACATTAAGGAAAGTAACAACAACATATCATGTATTTTGTTCCTTGTTTTAGCTAAGGTAATACTCAAGTCTATGTTATGCTACTTACTGATTTACGTTATTAGATTATGCATTTGAAAATTTTAATGTGTTGTTGATCCAGAATTACAGTAGCAAATGATTGGAAATTTATAAAATTATTTTTGTTTCTAGCTAGTCTACTTTTTACCCTTAAATTCTAACATGGTATCAGAGCTTAGGGCGTGAGAGGAGCTCATTTGTGACAGACTTTTGAGCCTGCATAGATCCTCTATTAAGGGCGTGTTTTTCAGATCAGCATAAAGTTTGTTTTGCATCAGATCTCTCCTGTAAACAGTCTTCAGTATGGCTTCTTCTTCAGTCAAAGCACAAGATAGGCTTGAAAGGGCTTCAAACTTCATTGCCTGGAAGGCTAGGGTTTTTAATATCCTAGAAGAAAGTGACTTGGATGAGCTGGTTACCAGGGTGATGGAAGAACCTACTTCAAATGCAGGAAAGAGTGGCCTATAAGAAGAGGCAGGCCAAAGCAGAGAGAGTCATTTTTGACTCATTTAAAGATAGTATGATGCCTCTTATTGCCCACCTGAGGACAACAAATGAATGCTTTGATGCCCTAGCCAACTTGTATGAAAAGAAGGCCC
>JASDQU010103358.1:491229-515271 GCA_032191745.1 Picea mariana | reverse complement strand
TCCCTAGGAGTAAGCCTAGACGGAAGAGGTTCAAGTCAAAGTGACAGCGTGGGCTTTTGAACCTAGGTATTGTGCCTCTAAGGACACGCTAAGTGAGCAGGACTTAGCTCACGTTTGCAAGTGTATATAAGGACGGCAACAGGCCCCAACTCAGAAGAGGACCTTGAAGAAACAACAACGTACATTAAAGATGGGAAATGATGAAACCATCGCTGCCTTCTTTTCCAAAATTTCCCAAACAAGAGATCAACTTGCAACAATTGGAGTTGCAGTAGATGATAATGACCTTGTACAAACAACAATAGATGGTCTTCCATAATCATGGGAGACATTTCTCTCATCTATAAATGAAAGAGAAATTCAACCCAACTTCGAGAGATTATGGCATGATTGCTTGGAAGAAGAGGGTGGAATTAAAAACAGAAATTAACCCTCCACTGTGAAAGACCATGCTCTTTCATCCAATGCCAAGAAATGGAAGAAGTTTCCTTAGCACAAAGGCAAAGGTAAAAAACCTCAAGGTAAGCACTCTCATCCTCACTCTCATTTATCTAAAGTAAGTTGCTTTAACTATAACAAGCTAGGTCATTATGCAAAAGACTGCAGGAACCTTCCTACACAGCAGAAACAGAAAGGTAGGTTCCATGCTTCATTTGCAACCGAGGAAGAAGAGCCTTAAAGAAAGAAAACCAGAGCTGTTTCTAAAGAACAAGAACAACATAGAGAAAGTTATCTTGTTTCAGCTCTCTCCGATGTTGTCACCAAATCAGAAGAAATTTGGTTTGTGGACAGCGGGGCCTCCAAGCATATGACTGGTTTCAAGCAAAACCTTGTGAACTATCAAGATAAGAAGTTGAATGTGAAGGTAGAATTGGGTGATGATGGCACTTATGCCATCAAAGGAATTGGATCAACCTCTTTTCAACTTCAGTCAGGTAATGTATTTCATGTTGAAGAAATCCTTTATGTTCCTGGCTTAAAGAAAAATCTTAGTTCAGTTGCAGTTCTAGAAAGTAAAGGGTACATAGTACCCTTCTCCAAAGGAAAGGCTCTTATGTGGCCCTCAAATGAAAGTATGATCTCAGCCATGATGATCAGAGTCCAGGAAGGTGGACTTTACAAAATCTTTGGTCAAGTTATTCAAGCATTAGCTCATGACATGATCAACCCCTGCTAACTATGGCATAGAAGGTTTGGACATCTCAACTATAATGCTCTCCTAGGCTTGCAAAAGATGGTAATAGGTATGCCAGTTTTTTCTTTTGAGCATGATAGTATCTGTAGAGGCTAAGCTCTTGGTAAAAATACAAAGAAAGCTTACCCTCACAGTAACAGAAAAACTAATGGTATCTTAGATCTTATTCATTGTGATCTCTGTGGACCTATGACTGCTCTGTCCATGAATGATTGCCTTTATTATATCATTTTTATTGATGATTACTCTCATAAAACATGGATATATTTTTTGAAAACTAAAGATGAATCCTTGAGTAAATTTCAGGATTTTAAGAATCTTGTTGATAATCAGACATGTAGAGATATCCGTGTTTTCAGAATAGACAATGGAAAAGAGTTTGACTCCCACAAGTATGATGATCTCTGCCGGGCTTTTGGGATTAAGAGGGAGCTGATCATGCCTTATAATCCCCAACAGAATGGGGTTGTAGAAAGAAAGAACAAGACAATTTGTGAGGCAGCGAGGGCTACGATGTATGATCAAAATCTTCCGTTATCTCTTTGGGCCGAAGCTGCAAGTACTGCAGTCTATATTCAGAACAAGTGTCCTCATAAAGCCTTGGAAGAGAAAACTCCAGAAGAAGTCTTCACAGGTAAGAAGCCTTTAGTTGATCATTTGAGAATTTTTGGTAGTCCTGTCTACATTCATGTACCAAAAGAAAAGAGGACTAAGTTAGAGCCCTCTAGAAAGAAAGACACTTTTGTGGGGTATAGTGAGACCTCAAAAGCATATCGAATCTATGTGCTAGGGTAAAAGTATATAGAGGTCAGTAGAGATGTGACCTTCCATGAGGAAGCTGCCTTTCGTCGTTCCAGAGAGTTGCCCTGTGATACAGAGGAGCAAGAAGCTCCATCTCCAGAACCTTCAGATACACAACTTTCAGATGAGCAGAGGGAGGAGGCTAGAGAGCCTTCAGCGGATCCCATAAGGGATTACATTGAGTTTCCCCTAGAGAAACCTCCTGCCAAAAGGAAGCCACCATGGTGTCGTGAAATTTTAAAGGAAGCAGAAAAACATGCAGCACCTAAAGATACTTTTAGAGAAAGCAAGAAACCAGATAAGTACTCAGGTTTGATAGCTCAGTTGAATCTTGTGATTGACTCTGAACCTTCCACTTCTGATGAGGCTGTCAAACATAAAGTGTGGAAGGATGCCATGATAGAAGAATACGAGTCAATATTGAAGAATGATGTATGGGAAGTGGTCCCAAGACCTCAAGGAAAATCAATAGTAACCTCTAAATGGATTTACAAAATAAAGCATGCAACAGATGGCAGTGTTGAAAAATTCAAAGCTAGATTTGTGGCTCATGGTTTCTCTTAGAAAGAGGGAATTGACTATGATGAGATCTTTGCTCCTGTTTCCAGGTATACCTTTATCAGAGTTATCATTTCTCTTGCTTCAGTCTTTAATTGGAAACTTCACCAAATGGATGTTAAGACTGCCTTTCTTAATGGTGAAGTTGAGCAAGAAGTTTATATTGAGCAGCCTGAGGGTTTTGTGATCCATGGGAAGGAATCCCATGTCTGCAAACTCGAGAAGGCCTTGTATGGATTGAAACAGGCTCCAAGAGCTTGGTATGGAAGATTTGACAGTTTTCTTCAGAGTCTTGGATTCTCCAAGAGTATAGCAGATCTTAATCTTTATATAAAGATTGTGAAGAATCATCCTGTTATCTTGGTTTTATATGTGGATGATTTGTTCCTTACTGGAGAGGAACATCTGATAGCTCAGACTAAGAGGGAGCTGTCGACAGAGTTTGAAATGAAGGACTTGTGTGTTATGCATTACTTTCTTGGTTTAAAGGTGTGGCATAAACATGGTTTGATCTTTCTTTCACAAAGTAAGTATGCAGTTGCTGTGCTTTGCAGATTTGGGATGTTGGACTGTAAGTCCATGACCACACCTATGATTTATAAGCTGAAGAAGTTACATGATCAAGCTACAGGTTCAGATCCAGAAGACCCTATAGTATATCGTCAGATTATTGGGTCCTTGATGTATCTAGTACACACCAGACCAAACATTTGTGTTGTAGTGAATGCCCTCAGTTAGTTTATGTGTAATCCAAAACACATTCATATGGTTGTTGCTAAACATATTCTCAGATATGTCCGGGGGACTATAGCTTATGGGCTCAGATACACTTCTAATGGAGGTGTAATGCTTTATGGCTATACAGATTCAAATTGAATGGGCAGTACTGTGAACTGGAAGAACACTTCCGGATATTGTTTCAGTTTGGGTTCAACTATGATCTCCTCGTCCAACAGGAAGTAGGGCTCCATAGCCCAAAGCACTGCAGAGGAAAAATACATTGCTGCAAGTGTTGTTAGTAGAGAAGTAGTGTGGCTCAGAAAGCTACTCTCAGATTTGTTCACTGCTGAGCTGGAACCCATAGTAATTCACTGTGATAACTAGAGGTGTTTAAAGCTCTCCGATAATCCTGTGTTTCATTACAGATCGAAACACATTGAGATGAAATATCACCATGTTCAGGACATGGTGCAAAAGAACATTCTCAGTATTCAGTATGTTTCGACGACGAAACAAATTGCAGATATATTGACCAAGCCCTTGTCGTTGACAAAGTTTGTATACTTTTGAGACAAGCTTGTTGTTGCTGAGAATGCCTCTCTTGCTGAGAGGGAGTGTTAAAATTAATGCAGCTGCAAGAGCCATTCTCCCAGAGGATGGCAAAGACCCTAGTTGTGATCTAGGCCCCCCAGTACACTCCTGGGGTTCTTGGTTTGGGATCAAGCAGTTAGAGCCATGGCAAAAGACCCTAGTTGGGCCCCTAGTGTATTTCTGGGGTTCTTGGGTAGGGACCAAGCAATTTGATGATATAAGTCCCTTAGATATGTTCTAGGGCCCCTGGATGTGTTCCAGGGAATCCTTGGTCAGTGCTTGGATTGATCCTTGGTTGTGTACCTTGGTGGTTAAACCCCTAGATATATTCTAGGGCCCCCAGATGAGTTCTGGGGTATCCTAGTCTGGGACCATGCAGTTTCTTGGTTAAGTACCAAGCCGAGATGATGTGTGACCTTCTTCTCTCTCGGGATGGTCCATGTGAGCTAGGAGCAGTTAAGAAGAAGGGCATGATCACATCATTGACCCTCCTCGTATGTTGGGATGATAAAAACTTATAAGTTATATCATGAGACTCATGTGGACAAATATGCCATTAAAGGACTTAACCTTTGACTTTGTCTTATTGTTTATTAATGAAACCCCCTTGCTTGAGTTATGTCTCCGCTATTTGTTGATGATATTATTGTTCGATTCTTTACTTCTTCCTAAAGAAAAGCTGTCCGCTTTTATCTTGAAACCCCTCTCACGATTTGTCTTATTTCCTTGTTGACTTTTTGATTTGCGATTTAATATTTTAAATTATAAAATATTATTTGTTTATTTGTTAGGTATTAAACCTAACCGTAAAGTTATGGCAAGTAATCTAAACTTGTTAGCCCTAACCTACCTACCTAAAACTATTCAAGAGTGACCTATCCCTAACTTGTTACACTCACTCATTCTCTTAGCCGAGTTGAAGACCGAGGTTTTTGCTGCGGCTCTTCTGGAATAGGGTTTCTAGTTTGCTGCGGCTCTTTTGGACAGATTTATTTTGGGTCCTCTCAGCTCCTATCTTGTGTGTTCTTGGTTTGCTCCAGTTACTGTGGGTTTATCCATATCAACAATGATTGTTTAGCTTGCCGCTGACTTGTAGGAGACTTTTCCAGCCAACCGTAAAGGTTTTCCTTGTTGCTGTTGTTGTTTTGGTACCTTCTTATTGTGTCACCTTGCTGCCTTAATGGTGTCGCCTTAACCATTTGTTGGTGCCGCCCTTGTGTGCTGTCTCACCTTGTCTGCTAGCAACCGTAGTACCCTTATTGTTGGGGTTGTTCTGGAACTATTGGTATTTGAAGCAGATTTTTGTGGGCTTAAAGTGTTGAGGCTGTTTGTGGTTTCTTTTCGAGCCCTAGGTTTGACAGTGTTGTTTTGCTTTCAGCCCTATTACTTGACAGTGGCATGATCTTTAGATTCTCAGTCAGCTAAGTTGTTTTCTGGTTTACTTTCCTAAAAATTCTTCTTGGCATTTGTCCCTATGATCATGATGAGATCTACTTGGAGGGTTTGATCCATGATCCATTAAGCTTTTTTTGAGCATACATTAAGGAAGGTAACAACAACATATCATGTATTTTGTTCGTTGTTTTAGCTAAGGTAATACTCAGGTCTATGTTATGCTACTTACTGATTTATGTTATTAGAATATGCATCAGAAAATTTTAATCTGTTGCTGATTCAGAACAGTAGCAAATGATTGGAAATTTATAAAATTATTTCTGTTTCTAGCTAGTCTAATTTTTGCCCTTAAATTCTAACATGGTATCAGAGCTTAGGGTGTGAAAGGAGCTCATTTGTGATAGACTTTTGAGTCTGCGTAGATCCTCTATTAAGGGTGTGTTTTTCAGATCAACATAAAGTTTGTTTTGCATCAGATCTCTGTTGTAAACAGTCTTCAGTATGGCTTCTTCTTTAGTCAAAGCATGAGATAGGCTTGAAGGGGCTTCAAACTTCATTGCCTGGAAGGCTAGGGTCTTTAATATCTTGGAAGAAAGTGACTTGGATGAGCTGGTTACCAGGGTGATGGAAGAACCTACTTCAAATGCAGGAAGAGTAGCCTATAAGAAGAGGCAGGCCAAAGCCAAGAGGGTCATTTTTGACTCAGTTAAAGATAGTATGATGTCGCTTATTGCTCACCTAAGGACAACAAATGAATGCTTTGATGCCCTAGCCAACTTGTATGAAAAGAAGGCCCCAACTCATAAGAGGTCCTTGAAAAAGCAACTACGTACATTAAAGATGGGAAATGATGAAATCATATCTGCCTTCTTTTCCAAAATTTCCCAAACAAGAGATCAGCTTGCAAGAATTGGAGTTGCAGTAGATGATGATAACCTTTTACAAACAACAGTAGATGGTCTTCCAGAATCATGGGAGACATTTCTCTCATCTGTAAATGGAAGAGAATTTCAACCCAACTTCGAGATATTATGTCATGATTGCTTTGAAGAAGAGGGCAGACTTAAAAGCAGAAATGAACCCTCCACAAGACCATGCTCTTTCAGCCAAAGCCAAGAAATGGAAGAAGTTTCTTCAGCACAAAGGCAAAGGTAAGAAACCTCAAGGTAATCACTCTCATTTATCTAAAGCAAGATGCTTTAACTATAACAAGATAGGTCTATTGCCGTCCTAATACACACTTGCAAACGTGGGCTAAGTCTCAATCCACTTAGTGTGTCCTTGGAGGCACAATGCCTAAGTTCAAGCCCATTGTCACCTCGACTTGAACTTCTTCCGTCTAGGCTTACTCCTAGGGAAGCCAAGGGGGGTAGACCCTAGTTACTATATGAGTTATTAGGTGAAATCTAGGAGTTAATTTTAATTTGTTAAAGGTTGGGGGAAACTAGCCTATATGAGAGGGAAGCAATGCAAATGCAACTTTCAATGAAATGCAACCCTTTCCCTAAGTCAACTAAGACTAGTGCCTAAAGTTGGGCAAATGGGGTTAATTAAGTTACACAAAGAATAGAAAGAATAACTTTACAAAACTTTACAATTAGATTAGATACAAGGAATTGAAATAACTATTAACACAAACAAATAATAAGTAAATGATACAACAAAATACAAGATGCAACTATCTACAAGTGAGAAGAACAAGCACTTATTAGATCTAAGATTCTAGTATAGCAACAATTGAACTAACTCTAATTGATTTTGCAGGGAAAAGAAGGAGATAGATCAAGATTGCATCCACAACAAGCACAACACGAATCACACCCAAGCTTAAGTGCCCCAAGATAGATGCACAACTTCAAGGGGTTGCTCAAAAGATCAATGCGCAACTTCAAAGGAGATGAGACCACAAAAGAAAGCCTCCACGGACAAAAGTGTGCAACTTCAAGAGGAAGAGAAATAAAACTTTAAAAATAGCCTCCACGGGCACTTATGCACAACTCCTAAACTCACTATTCAACCACCACAAGATGCTCAATAAGATTGCTTGAAAGATAACTTGAAATGAAAGTGTTGCAGAAAGCAAAGAGCATGAACCACTTCAAATGAAATGTAAAGTTAAACCTTAGGTTGCTTGTGGATATATTTTAGGATTTAGGTTGATTAAGTGAAGTTGAATCCTAGACAAGGTGACTTCCCCAAAACTCCCACCACTTTGGCCAAAATGACTGCTGGGTGCTCAATAAGCAAGGCAAACGAGGCCTTACCCTAGCTCCATAGGTCAATCTAGGAAACTTGGATACTCAAACAAGGGGGACACCTAGTGCCGTGAGATCATCCTTGATCTAGCACCCCAAGTTCTTTCCACAAGCCCCTTGTTTGATGGCGAAAGTTGCAACAGTTAAGGGTGATCTAATTAAACTAAGTTGATTGATCCCCTATGAGTCTAAGATAAATTGATCAAGCAACTTAAATGTTAATTGAATTAAGTGCTTGAAAGAAAGTAAATTGCAAGTGCTTGAAAGAAATGTACAAGTAAATAAATTATGCCTCCATGGGCTTAAGCAAATGAAATGATGTGCTTCTAAAACATAAAGGTATCACATGAACTTGAAAAATAGAAGCATAAACCACCAACCATCTACCTAGCCTTACGATACTGCATGGGTGGCAAAGCCAATCCTCTTTGCAGGGTGTAGGCAAACAATAAAGAATGAAATAACTTGAATTAAACTAAACTACTTGCAACCTCAACAAAGGCACAAGGTGGAGGACAAGCCTACCGGTTTTGTGCCTAAGTGGGTGAAAAATAAAAGCAAGGAAATAGATAACTTAACTCAAAAAGAAAGAAATAGATCCTAGCCACACAACCTTGCCTTAAGGACAAGTGGGGCAAGCTTGAAATAAAATTGCAATGATGAAATAAGACTTAGAAGCTAGCCATACGATTTTGCATGGGTGGCTAGGCCAATCCACTATGCAAGGTGTAGGCAAATGAAGAAATAAAAATTGCAGAGAATTAAATCTTAGAGAAGTGCAAGCAGAAGAGACTCTCTTTGGGCTTGCTTATAATAGAAGAATGAAAGAGGAGAAGTTGGAAAGAAAGTACCCCAACTTAGGAGGCTTCTCTTGGACGTTTAGGTGCCCCAAATGGGCTGTGGATCCTCCTTTTTGATGCAGACCTGCAACAAATCACTAAGGAAACCTTGCTGGAAAAGCTGCAAAAAACATCAAAACTTGGGAAAATTTCTGTTAGTGATAACCATAATTTTTCTGTGTAAATTTCAACAAGTAAAATGAATTAAAATGACTTATCCAAACATGTTAGAATGCCAAAAACATAATGGAGATGAACAAAAATATGAAACAAAAATTATTAGAGGTTAAAAGTGGGTGAAATGGAAGATTTCCAGATCTGAAATCTTCACATAAACCCCTAGGTAATCCTGCAAATCTTGTATGCAAAGCTACAAAAGCAAAGAGGAAGTGAGTAGATCCAAATAGTAAGCAAAAATACTTTTAAATACCTAAATAAAAATTCAATAGATCTATGATAAAACTACCACAAATCTATCCAAGCAAAATACTTTGCTTGGAATTCCTACTCTAGATCTACAAGCTAAGCATGCATAAGAAAAACACGAAGGAACAAGATCACCTCAATAATAGTATGGCACCAAGAAGACTCTCAACACCATGGATCCTCCAAAGATTTGTTTATTCACCAAGAAAGTTTGTTGCAAATACTTGCAACAAGCTTTACACAAGAGCAAGAGCCAAAAGAGAGAAAGAGAGAAGAGTGGGAGAGGAGAGATTTTGGCATAGTAACAATACACTGAGAAAATGATGTGAAATGAGGGGGGGGGGTGAGCATTCTTTTATACTTGGGAGGCAAGAGAGACCCCTCTTGGATTAGCTCCAAGTGTCACACATCAAAGATAGAAAGACAATGTCAAAGAAGAGACACTTTTAGGGTTTTGGTAAGTTAGAGTTTGAGGGTTGAGTGAGGAAAGGGGGAAAACACCTTTTCCTATGGTCACACATTAAGTTAGACACAAAGGAGGGCGAATTTAGGGTTTATGTGGCTTTTTTCATTTAAACTTTTTAATTTCCACATGTCAATTAGCTAGGGAACACCACTTTAAGTTGTTGGCTAAGCAAGGGTGGGTCTATTAAGTTAGAAAAATGCTTTTCTATCTTAGGAAAATGGTTAGGCATCATCTCCGACTCTTTCTCAAACCTTTTTGCTAATTTTACAATTTTTGGCATTTTTGACTTAGCCAAATTAAACAATTAAATTGTTGACTCAAGACTGACTTGGACTCCTCATAGACAATGACTTAGCAAAACTTGTCCAATTGAGATGAAACTTGGTCCAAGGGTGTAGGGGGTCTCATTCCATTTCTTTTGAGTATTCACACCCCTATCAAAAATCCCAAGGACTTAGTTTTTACATTTTTACATAAAAAATAATTAAAATTACCATTAATTGGGTAATTTTAAAAAATTAAAAAAAACTACTTAGACTCGACGGAATTCCGCAAGACTCTAGGAGATGTCTAACATGATCATTTACAATATCCATAGACCCTAGTCACCCATAGGGCTCGATCATTAGAACGCCTTTCACCACTTTCAAGGATTATTGTGAGTGAAAAACTCAAGGGTAATTAACTTACAATATGATCCATGCAGACCCTAATGATAAATTCCTAGGTAACTAACCTACAATATGATCCATGCAGACCCATTACATTATTATCCCACGCAGGGGAGCGGAACTTCCATTACAAAATGAAGTGTCGGGGGCAAAAATTGCCCTGTAGAACCAGAAAGTCTTCAACTTGGTTGCACCATCAGGTACACAGCTTCATGGCACATGGAGTTGAGCCCTAGTCGAAATAGGTGGTCAACAAAGTCATTATGCAAAAGACTGCAGGAACCCTCCTTCATAGTAGAAACGGAAATGCAGGTTCCATGCTTCAGTTGCAACTGAGGAAGAAGAGCCTCAAAGAAAGAGAACCATAGCTGTTTCTAAAGAATAAGAACAACGTAGAGAAAGTTGTCTTGTTTCAACACTCTCCAGTGTTGTCACCAAATTAGAAAAAAATTGGTTTGTGGACAACGAGGCCTCCAAACATATGATTGGTTTCAAACAAAACCTTGTGAACTATCGAGATAAGAAGTTGAATGTGAAGGTAGAATTGGGTGATGATGGCACTTATGCCATCAAAGGAGTTGGATCAACCTCTTATCAACTTCTGTCAGGTAATGTATTTCATGTTGAAGAAATCCTTTATGTTCCTGGCTTAAAGAAAAATCTTATTTCAGTTGCAGTTCTAGAAAGTAAAGGGTACACAGTACCCTTCTCCAAAGGAAAGGCTCTTATGTGGCCCTCAAATGAAAGTATGATCTCAGCCATGATGATCGGAGTCCAGGAAGGTGGACTTTACAAAATCTTTGGTCAAGTTATTCAAGCATTAGCTCATGAGATGGTCAACCCCTGCAAATTATGGCATAGATGGTTTGGACATCTCAACTATAATGCTCTCCCAGGTTTGCAAAAGATGGTAACATGTATGCCAGTTTTTTCTTTTGAGCATGATACTATTTGTATAGGCTGTGCTCTTGGTAAAAATACAAAGAAAGCTTACCCTCACAGTAATAGAAAAACTAATGGTATCTTAGATCTTATTCATTCTGATCTCTGTGGACCTATGATTGCTCCCTCCATGAATGATTGCCTTTATTATATCATTTTTATTGATGATTACTCTCGTAAAACCTAGATTTATTTTTTGAAAACTAAAGATGAATCCTTGAGTAAATTTCAGGATTTTAAGAATCTTGTTGAGAAACAGACAGGTAGACATATCTGTGTTTTCAGAACAGACAATGGAAAAGAGTTTGACTCCCACAAGTATGATGATTTCTGCCGGGCTTCTGGGATTAAGAGGGAGCTGACCGTGCCTTATAATCCCCAGCAGAATGGGGTTGCAGAAAGAAAGATCAAGACAATTTGTGAGGCAATGAGGGCTACGATGTATGATCAAAATCTTCCGTTATCTCTTTGGGCTGAAGCTGCAAGTACTGCAGTCTATATTCAGAACAGGTGTCCTCATAAAGCCTTGGAAGAGAAAACTCCAGAAGAAGTCTTCATGGGTAAGAATCCTTCAATTGATCATTTGAGAATTTTTGGTAGTCTTGTCTACATTCATGTACCAAACGAAAAGAGGACTAAGTTAGAGCCCTCTGGAAAGAAAGACACTTTTGTGGGGTACAGTGAGACCTCAAAAGCATATCGAATCTATGTGCTAGGGAAAAAGTATATAGAGGTCAGTAGATATGTGACCTTCCATGAGGACGCTGCCTTTCGTCATTCCAGAGAGCTTCCCTGTGATACAGAGGAGCAAGAAGCTCCATCTCCAGAACCTTTAGATTCACAACTTTTAGATGAGCAGAGGGAGGAGGTCAGAAAGCCTTCAATGGATCCCATAAGGGATTCTATTGAGTTTCCCTTAGATAAACCTCCTGCCAAAAGGAAGCCATCATGGTGTCGTGAAATTTTAAAGGAAGCAGAAAAACATGCAGCACCTAAAGGTACTTTCAGAGAAAGCAAGAAACCAGATAAGTACTCAGGTTTGATAACTCAGTTGAATCTTTTGATTGACTCTGAACCTTCCACTTTTGATGAGGCTGTCAAACATAAAGTGTGGAAGGATGCCATGATAGAAGAATACGAGTCAATATTGAAGAACGATGTATGGGAAGTGGTCCCAAGACCTCAAGGAAAACCAGTAGTAACGTCTAAATGGATTTACAAAATAAAGCATGCAACAGATGGCAGTGTTGAAAAATTCAAAGCTAGATTTGTGGCTCGTGGTTTCTCTCAGAAAGAGAGAATTGATTATGATGAGATCTTTGCTCCTGTTGCCAGGTATACCTCTACCAAAGTCATCATTTCTCTTGCTTTAGTCTTTAATTGGAAACTTCACCAGATGGATGTTAAGAATGCCTTTCTTAATGGTGAAGTTGAGCAAGAAGTTTATATTGAGCAGCCTGAGGGTTTTGTGATTCTTGGGAAGGAATTCCATGTTTGCAAACTCAAGAAAGCCTTGTATGGATTGAAACAGGCTCCGAGAGCTTGGTATGGAAGAATTGACAGTTTTCTTCAGAGTCTTGGATTCTCCAAGAGTATAGCAGATCCTAATCTTTATATAAAGATTGTGAAGAATCATCCTGTTATCTTGGTTTTATATGTGGATGATTTGTTCCTTACTGGAGAGGAACATCTGATAGCTCATATTAAGAGGGAGCTGTCGTCAGAGTTTGAAATGAAAGACTATGCATTACTTTCTTGGTTTAAAGGTGTGGCAGAAACATGGTGAGATCTTTCTCTCACAAAGCAAGTATGCAGTTGACGTGCTTTGCAGATTTGGGATGCTGGACTGTAAGTCCATGTCCACACCTATGATTTCTAACATGAAGAAGTTACATGATCAAGCTACAGGTTCAGATCCAGAGGACCCTACAGTATATCGTCAGATTATTGGGTCCTTGATGTATCTAGTACACATCAGACCAATCATTTGTTATGCAGTGAATGCCCTCAGTCGGTTTATGTGTAATCCAAAACACATTCATATGGTTGCTGCTAAACATATTCTTAGATATCTGCGGGGGACTATAGCTTATGGGCTCAGATACACTTCTAGTGAAGGTGTAATGCTTCATGGCTATACAGATTCAGATTGGATGGGCAGTACTGTGGACCAGAATAACACTTTCGGATATTGTTTCAGTTTTGGTTTAGCTATGATCTCCTGGTCCAGTAGGAAGCAGGGCTCCATAGCCCAAAGCATTGTAGAGGCAGAATACATTGCTGCAAGTGTTGCTAGTAGAGAAGCAATGTGGTTGAGAAAGCCACTCAGATTTGTTCATTGCTGAGTAGGAGCCCATAGTAATTCATTGTGATAACCAGAGCTGTATAAAGCTCTTCGAGAATCCCGTGTTTCATGACAGATCAAAACACATTGAGATGAGATATCACTACGTTCGGGACATGGTGTAGAAGAACATTCTCAATATTTAGTATGTTCTGACAGCGGAACAAACTGTAGATTCATTGACCAAGCCCTTGTCGTTGACAAAGTTTGTATACTTTCGTGACAAGCTTGGTATCGCTGAGAATGCCTCTCTTGTTGAGAGGGAGTGTTAAAATTAATGCAGCTGCAAGAGCCATTCTCCCGGAGGATGGCAAAGACCCTAGTTGTGATCTAGGGCCCCCAGTACACTCTTGGGGTTCTTGGTTTGGGATCAAGTAGTTAGAGCCATGGCAAAAGACCCTAGTTGGGCCCCCAGTGTATTTCTTGGGTTCTTGGTCAGGAACCAAGCAATTTGATGATATAAGTACCTTAGATGTGTTCTAGGGCCCCTGGATGTGTTCCAGGAAATCCTTGCTCAGTGCTTGGATTGATCCTTGGTTGTGTACCTTGGTGGTTAAGCCCCTAGATATATCTTATGGCCCCAGATGGGTTCTGGGGTACCCTGGTCTGGGACCAAGCAGTTTCTTGGTTAAGTACCAAGTCGAGATGATGTTTGACCTTCTTCTCTCCTGGGATGGTCCATGTGACCTAGGAGCAGTTAAGAAGAAGGGCATGATCACATCATTGACCCTCCTCGTATGCTGGGATGATAAAAGCTTATAAGTTATATCATGAGACTCATGTGGACAAATCTGCCATTAAAGGACTTAACCTTTGACTTTGTCTTATTGTTTATTAATGAAACCCCCTTGCTTGAGTTATGTCCCCCTATTTGTTGATGATATGTTGGTTTGATTCTTTACTTCTTCCTAAAGAAAAGCTGGCCGCTTTTATCTTGAAACCCCTCTCATGATTTGTCTTATTTCCTTGTTGACTTTTTGATTTTCCATTTAATATTTTAAATTATAAAATATTATTTGTTTATTTGTTAGGTATTAAACCTAACCCTAAAGTTATGGCAAGTAGTCTAAACTTGTTAGCCCAGTTATCTCCCATTTTTAGGGATAACTAAGGAGATTATGTCTCGAGGCCCACAGGTCCTAGACATGGAGTACCAAGAGCCAGATCGACTTGAGCATGGCCCTGGAGGGCCCATCTTTTCTTTCTTTCAGCACCTCCACTTTGTCAGCAACAACAACATCCATCACCTCGGCTTGGTCCTGTATCAGAGATGGTTCTTGCTCCATGAGGTAATGAGTCCGGGTATCATGGTATGTGTCACTCTGATCCTCAAAGCCTTTGAATATGTGCATCTAGTTCTTTTTGTTTCTAATGGGTGCTTGGATCTTATGCTTATCCACTTGACCATGTTTGGGGGGAAAGATAGGATGCCCTAGTAAGCTTGTGCCCATAGGTTTTGAGTTGCCACTGGGGGGATTTATGAAAAGTCATCGTCCGCTCCTGTCATATTACCACTTTTTCATCTTACTTCCCGCTCATCCATCCCATAACATTGGTTCGAGCATTGGGTTGGCCAATCATTTAAGGGTTGCACCTTGCCTTGTGGGAAGAAGGTTCTAAAGGCCCAGAAGGTAAAAGCAAGCTGGAAAAAGATAAAAGCCTAAAATAAAACCTTGAGATGCTTTGCCCAGGGATCCCCGAGAAATAAGTAAAAGGCTTCTCAGCAAGAAACAAGAGGGACCCATAAAAATAATAAAACAAGACCTAGTCAGAGGATAGGGGGTCTTATCATGAGCCAACCTATTACGTCCATGGGCACCTAGCGGTATGACACTACTAGCAACTAGTTACCACGCCAGGGTAGTGGCTCTTGGTTGCATGGCCAAGAGAAAGGGGGTTTCATCACGTGCCAACCTTCTCATTTTCGTGAAAGTACTTGTGGGTAACGTTGCCACCACTGGCCATCACACCAGGGCAGTGTCCCCTGATTAGCTTCTTGAAGAAAAAGCAATAAAGAATAAGAATAAAAGGCATGAATGGGCTTGGAAACATTTGCATCCAAGACAGGTGCATCTCGCCTTCTACAAAGGCACCCACAGGTAAGCCTTGCATTTCCCTGCTATCACTGCACCCCTTGTCAGGACATCCCTTATCCACCTCACCCATTTGCATGACTTGGATTTAGTCTCTTCCGGAAACATCCCTTTTCCAGTGGACACTAGCCCAATAGGACGCCCTGTCACTTCCATCAAACTTGCATAGCAGATTTGTATGTCTTTGAGCACTTGACTGGGTAAAATGGGTTTTATGCACATGTTTAATAATATTGATGATTAGATGTGATTGACATTGCTATGATTCCTGTGACTTATAAGCCCATGGAGGGCGTATCTGTTGATGTGCATGATCATACCCGATGGACAGGTACACATGGGGAGAGGATCAGTTCGGACCTCCATGGGGCTGAAGAGCCCATCAGATGGATGCTGAGACCCCAGCAGGGGGCAGAGACAGGACATAGTGTTTGCACCAGGGAAGAGCAGAATGTTCCACCAGAGGTAGCTGAACAGACCTGTACCCAGGGGGATTGTGCCCCCTCCACTGAGACGTTGGCCTTGGAAGGCCCATGACGTCACCTATGACCTCCTATGACGTCATCCAAAGATGTGGGAGTTTTGGGAGGTAGTTGTGGCATGATTGGCACGTGTGGCAGCTTCCAGAGGCCCAAGAAGGGCTAACGTTTTGCTTCAGGAGGCCACATTTTCCCTAGAAAGGGCTAACGTCACCCTAAAGGGGCTTGACGTCCTCATTATTTGCTTGATTAGGGTTTCATTATGACATTTTAATGTAAAACAATATTATTGTGTATTTTGGCCTTGTCGGCCTTTTAATGACCTAAAATTTAATTAAGGTCATTGGTATGGTATATATTGAGGGTTTTCACTCTCATATTTTCATCATCTTTCACTCACACATTAGTGAGGTCTGAAATTTGCGCCCTATTCTAGGGTTTTGGCTGAAATTTTGAGGTGCACTTGTTGAAGGAAGACTTTTCTTGGCATTTTTGGCATTTCTTCTTGGTGGAACGTTTACAACTAGGGTTTTTCTACTTGAATGCATGGTTTATGTAAGTGAATTTCTGCAACACTTCTTAATTGAATGGTTATGGTATTGTTTACCTGCATTTGTTATTATAATTTGCTGAATCAAACCCTAGGTGACAAGCACATGCTATGGTCTTTGTCTCATGTCCCTACTAAGATTAAAAGCCATTTGATTTGCTGAAGTAAGATAGAGCCTTGCCATAGCAATACTCTATCCTTATTCTTCTAGCCTAGCCGTTTTTCATCTTGTATTTGAGCCAAGGAAGAGAAAACGCACTAAGGCCTAGGGTTTCTACACCTTAGTGAGCCGTTTTCCCTAGGGTTTTATTGATGAAGCCTTGCCATAGCAACTCTTCATCATTAAACCCTCTTGTCCTTAGCCATTTCATCTATCAAGCTAGCCGTTTTTATTCTTGCCATTGAGCTAAAGGAGGAGGAGAGAGCACTAAGGCCTAGGGTTTCTACACCTTAGTGAGCCTTTCTCCCCTAGGGTTTCATTGTTGAGGCCTTGCCTTAGCAACAAATCAACATCCAACCCTCTTGTCTTTAGTTTTATCACTATCATCACGGCCCTTCAACATTTGTAGCCCTTTTTGACTCCATTTGCCCTAAAAAGGCATTGATCTAAGATCTCCATTGTTTGAGTACCTTGGTCACAACTTCAAACAACCAAATACTTTGAACAACTACTAATCCTTCTAACCCTAGCCTAGACTAACAATCACTAACCCTATTGCTGCCATCATCTTTTCATGCTATAAATATCTCTATGCAACATTTATTCTATCTTTAAAGCAATTGAATAGTTGGCTAAGGCGTTGTTTCTAAAGTGTTGATATTGTTACATTGATTGCCATTAGCATTTATTGTGAAGTGACATATTATGATCATTTCCATTGTATGAATATTGATTTACTTCATCAATATTATTGCTCAATTGCTTATTTTCGGAAAGTCATTGATCATATGAAGTACTAACTAGCAAGCGATCTTGCACATGTATAGTTTCTTTGTTGCTTTGTCTCGGGAAGGTACACTGTTTGGTTATTACTTGTCTTTATTGGCTAATTAGCCAGGACTTTCTGATCGGTGGTGACTTGTGAGAAAGGAATATTATATTTAGCCTTTAAAACCTTTTCCTTCTCAAAACCCCAGGTCACCGGGGATGTCTCCCCTGGGCCTTACCTCCCTAAACAGAAAGAGCTATCCCATTGAGGTGACAGTGGTGGGATAGTCTCAGTTACGCCAGTTTGCCATTCTTTCATCCGTCTTTTACCTCAACTACAAACTGTGCGATAACAAGCCCTAACCTACCTACCTAAAACTATACAAGAGTGACCTATCCCTCACTTCTTACACTCACTCACTTTCTTAGCCGAGTTAAAGACTGAGGTTTTTGCTGCGGCTCTTCTGGATAGGGTTTCTAGTTTGCCGCAGCTCTTCTGGATAGGGTTTCTAGTTTGCGGCAGCTCTTCTGGACAGATTTATTTTGGCTCCTCTCAGCTCCTATCTTGTGTGTTCTTGGTCTGCTCCAGCTACTGTGGATTTATCCATATCAACAATGATTGTTTAGCCTGCCGCTGACCTGTAGGAGACTTTCCCAGCCAGCCGTAAAGGTTTTCCTTGTTGCTGTTGCTGTTTTGGTACCTTCTTATTGTGTGGCCTAGCTGCCTTAACCATTTGCTGTTGCTGCCCTTGTGTGTTGTCTCACCTTGTCTGCTAGCAGCCCCAGTACCATTATTGTTGGCGCTGTTCTCGAACTTCTGGTATTTGAAGCAGATTTCTGTGGGCTGAAAGCGTTAAGGCTGTTTGTGGTTTCTTTTCTAGTCCTAGGTTGGACAGTGTTGTTTTGCTTTCAGCCCTATTACTTGACAGTGGCATGATCTTTAGATTCTTAGCCAGCTGACTTGTTTTCTGGTTTACTATCCTAAAAGTTCTTCTTGGCATTTGTCCCTATGATCGTGATGAGATCTACCCTGAGGGTTTGATCCATGATCCATTAAGCTTTTTCTGAGCATACATTAAGGAAGGTAACAGCAGCATATCAGGTGTTTTGTTCCTTGTTTTAGCTAATAAGGTAATACTCAGGTCTATGTTATGCTACTTACTGATTTATGTTATTAGATTATGCATCAGAAAATTTTAATGTGTTGCTAATCCAGAATTACAGTAGCAAATGATTGGAAATTTATAAAATTATTTCTGTTTCTAGCTAGTCTACTTTTTGCCCTTAAATTCTAACTCTTTGGCTGTTCATGAACGGACTGTTTTGCTTTCATGATTGCTAGATTGTTGTCTTGCCTCAGTACGCTGTCTGGGATGTTGATGCTGTTGCTGGTAAGCAACTAGCTTTGGATAGCCTCAACACTGATTTAAAGGTTTATTTGTACCTCAATTTAATTTCTCAAGACATGTATTCTTGTCTTCAGTAACCCATTTAGGCAACTCTTTCTGTTGCAACTGACTCTTATACAATTCAGGAACGAAGGCTTGCCCACATCTCACTTTCCATAATGATATTTATCCATTTGAAGCTCAAACTAGTTTTCCTTCTCCAATAACATCATCTCAAAAGCTTATTCTGCAAAGGCGTGTGTCAACCATCTACCCCCAGGTAACTGCTTGTGGACACTGAGCTTATTCTTCCTACCCTACTCTACAACAGGTCGATGCAATGTTAAGTGAAATAAAAAAGCCAATGCAACCGTCATGTCATCCCAACAAAAACATGAGATCTTCCTTTCTGATTGGTAACAAACCAAAATAAGGCTACATCAAACATCTTGCAAGAATAGGCTGCAACATTTGTCACTGTGTGGCTGAAAACTAAAGTGAACTCTTGATGAAGGAAGGCATGAAGATCACACCATTGTTGGTTTATGCTGCTACATGCTTGTTCTATCCAATGATGTTAGGGCTGATATAAAAGTCACCTCTGATACATGAATAAGACATCCCATCATCAATCCTAGAACGATCGAATCATCTTCATGCACCACAACTTGCCTATCCAAATGATCCAATAACCTTCCACTTTTGCTGCCATGTAGATCATCCACCCAAGCCTCAAGATATAAGGGTTTACAAGGCAGCTCCAAAGTAAACTTGAAAAGACTTTGCTTGCTGCTCTCTTTCATTGGCATTTATCAAATGTCCACATGATGCATGCAATAAAAATTCAGATTTGGAAAAACAATTAAACACATGATTTAGGGCTTGATGCCTCTTTTGGAATGCTGAAAAATGCTGCCATACATCAAAGATTCTGCATGCTACTGTCCCATAGATATTGTAGCCCCGGAAATACACTCTTGCTGATTTTTTGTACATCTAAGGGTACAAGCTGAAGATATCAATGGCTGGAATTTTTTTTCATGTGTAATGTGATTATAATGCTTCTTATGATGCACAAAATCTGCCCCATTGATGAGGATACATGGATGTTAATCAACAATAGAAGATGCATCACATACCTCAACATCTTTTGGCTGCCAATATCAAAGGAAATGGGATCTGCAATTTCCTCTTCATGCACCGTGAAATGGCTCCCAATGTTGATTGGAAATGGAAGGTGAAAGTTATTTCTTCTTCCATCAACCTCTCACTCTCAGTGTTAGAGATGGGATCTTCATGAGTAAACTAGCTATCAACATCCCATGTACGTCTTCTAACCAGGGAAAGATTGCTAATGCCATCATGATCTTGGCTACTATGTTCTTTATTGCATGAGATAATGGAAGCACCTGAAATTTCTTCATCCTCCAAGAGTTTCTCTACAAAATCTATCCCTTTCAACTCTCTAAAAATTTCATCATCATATTCTGAAATTGGAAAAGAAAATTCACCATAACCTACCAAACCCTTGTCCTCCTCGGAATCCATGATGGCTGCTGGAATATTCTCATTAAGTGTGTACTAGCATCTAAAGATGCTTCTTCGAGCATAAGATGGAGTATATTATCTTTGCTGGAGTCTTCACCATCAAGGTCTTCTTGATGAGGCAGCACAACAAAGTCTTCAAGAACTTCATCACACTTTTCTTCATATTGATTTGGAATCTCATGTACAAGTGGCTCATGTGATGAAAGAGAGCTGGTCATCCAAGAAATGTTCATGAAAGCCTTGTTCAAGATCCTCATGGTCCGACTCACCTTTTTCTACAATAAACTCGGCAAAGGACTTCAATGCCTCATATTTATCATTAATTTCAATTAAGAAAGAATTTGAGGGGTCACTTTGATGTGCAAGCATTAGGTCACATATCTCCCTTTCTTTTTCATGGTAAGCATCAAATGTATGAGGTTTATCAACTTGATCTTCAACTAGTTCTTCTTCTTCATAACTATGATCCCAATACTTGCAAAATTCTTTGATTAAACTTGCAAGTGAAGATATATCTCTTGTACTGCAAATTTCAAACCATGTTTTTGCATCCTCTTCCAAGGTAAGCACAAACATTTTCATCATGACATCCTCATGGACAACATTGAATTCTGAAATAAGTTCAATGAAAGATGTAACATTTAGTGTAGCTGAATCAGTATGTCCATGGAACCTTGGAGCCTAAGTCACCTGACACGATGACATGGGACAAGGAGGACACAGAAATACTAGTGTCCAACACGTGACACGGTGACCCTAGAAACAAGACACAAATGACACATTATATATATATATATATACATATATATATATATATATATTTAAAAATAATATACATATTAAAAAAATTGAAAATTACACATACACAAATGAAATATAGACATAAAGATTCAAATTTTGTTAGAAACTAGAACATTTACATGATACAAATTCAATCAGACAACTAGTTACTAGTACTACTTACTAATACTACATCAATGATGATCAAATGACAAACACACAAGAAATTAGAACCATAAGCTGTAGCATTCTCATTAAGTCATCAAAATCAAAATGTGTTACAATGTACATAGATATTGAGTCAGAGTCATTGATACTATAGGTGGGAATGCCAATGGAAAATACAAAATAGGGTAGATACTAGATACTAGAACCGTATATGGAAGAATCTCATAGCTCATGAGTTGTGACTATCAGTAGTCCTCCTTGTCATAATCATCAAAATCAACATCACTACCGCTGCTCTCTCTTTCATCCTCCTCCTCAATGATGGTAAACAATGATGGTGGATGTCATACATGGAGGTGACGTCACAAGGTATCGATACATAGAGGAAGTGGAGCCACCATATCATTCAGTCACCTTAATACTTTCCAGCTCGCCTTAATACATCTAAGGGAGCCAACACATTTGACCATATACGAAGCTGTCGTCCCTTGGACAATTTCATGAGATGGAATATTCTGTTGACTAATAAGCCACATTGGATTGGAAGCCACCATTGTTTAAGGAGCCGAGGATTTTCATATGGATGGGGTCGTCTAGCACATGTAATTACTTTTTGAGCCACCCATATCATGCTTGGAAACGACTCACTTATGTTGATCATTGTGGCTTTGGTGAAACAATTATTACACTCTCATTTGTGCACGATCCACCTTGTAGGATAATTAAGTATGAAGTTATGGAGCTTGATTACATGGTTGATTAACCATTTTGGGGAGGTGGTTACATTTTTATGCTACTTTTGGTGAATTAGTTGAAGAAGTTAGCTCATTGGTTATTTTTGGTGAATCAATTGAAGAAGTTATCTCATTGGCTATTTTTGAAAAGAAGTTGCAACTAACTCCTTATTCTATCATTTGTTGACTTGGTTGTTGGAGTTAGTTAGAGGAGATAATGTTATTTTTATTTTCCGAGGATATTTTAATGGAGGAAGTTGAGATCTCAAAAAACTTCTTTCTACTTTTAGTAAGCAAGTTGTTGAGGATCTTATTTTTATTGTATTCCTTGGAGAGGAAAGTGGATCTGGGAAAATAAATCATATTTTATTGTATGAGGAGTTAGAGCTCAAATCTATATAAGGATTTACTCACTCCATTTGCAACTTGGATTGGATCTCAATGATTAAAGGAAGAACTTATGAGCAAGCTAGCTCCAAGTTTTGGAGGATAAGTTGTTTTATGTATGTAAGTGTTGGTTTCGTTGATGTCATTTTTAGATATTGTGGATACATATTTTAGGGCGCCATTTTGGAGGTTATATTTTTGTAGGGTATGAATGACAAAGGTAAATGAGGCCATAAGAGGAGCACAATTCTCCATTGGAGGAGCATATAGTGGTGAGATAACACTATCATTATAGTCCTTGTGTCATTTACCTTCAAGATCACAACATTACACAATCTACATTTGATTATTAGGTGTGTTTGTAAACAATCTTTGGTAGGGGCCACCTCATTGTTGCTTTGAGTAATGGATCTTGATTGACCCTCTCCCTCATAACCTTGTAAGACTTTTGTTGAATTTAATGCAGCTGCAAGAGCCATTCTCCCTGGAGGATGGCATAAGACTCTAGTTGTGGACTAGGGCGCCCAGTACACTCCTGGGGTTCTTGGTCTGGGACCAAGCAGTTAAAGCCATGGCAAAAGACCCTTGTGAGGGCCCCCAGTAGATGTCTGGGGTTCTTGGTCTGGGACCAAGCAACATAAGTCCCTAGATATGTTTAGGGCCCTTGGATGTGTTCTAGGGTACCCATGCCTAAAGCATGGGTTGATCCTTGGTCTTGTACCTTGGTGGATAATGTTAATATTATGGTAGCTTCGGGAGGTATGAACCTCTATTGTGACCTATGACGAGATTAGAATATTCCGGAAGGAAGCAAAGAAGTAAAAGAAACCCTAGACGAGATGTCGGTTGCAGAAATATAATTGATATGAATTAATTAGTACCCAGAAGGAGAAGTCGGCCCTAGTAAGTCTGCTAGAACCACTATAAATACAATGCGCCAGTTCTCATTATACACATTCTCAGAATTGCAGAGAGCCATTTGTGCGCACTGTAGTTGACAGTTTTGTGCGCAAGTTTATGGGGAAGGTGTTGCGCCAGTTTTTTGGGTGGGACTATCTGATCAGCTTTGGTTTCTATTCTTGCTTGGTGCATTAGCCTTGCTTGGCTATTGATTGCTACCAGTATTCTTCTCTGTCAAGGTCAAGGTGCTCGGAGGGTGGCTTCGGCCTATGGTTGGGTGACAAGGGTATTGTCAATGGTAAAACGAGCACAATCCTTCATATTCTAACAGGTTATGGGCCCACACCTCCTTCATTTAGCCTAAACGCTGGAAGGAAGCATAGCCGCTAGGATACTGAGCTCGCTGAGGAACTGTCGCTAGGGTTACTAGCAGGAGCAACCTCCAAGACACTGCCGCTAAGGTTACTAGCAGAAGCAGTTGCAGAAACCCTAATCTCAGATCCGACACCTTGTGATGGAGCATCTCGCTCAAGAAGAAGATATTCAGATGCGCCCTAACTTAGCGCACCTCTTGGCTCTCTCAGAAGACAGAAACGACGAAGTTGAAGTTTTGGATCAAGGCATGACCAGTTACTAGTCAACTGAAGACATGAGTGAAACGATCAGTCTTTTACACTACTCAGCACTTACCGGAACGATTGAAGATGAGATGTGGATAATCGATAGTGGAGCTTCTAGGCACATGACGGGAGATCAAGCCAGACTCTCAAATCTAAATGAGAAGAAGACCTCGTACAAGGTAGAGCTTGGAGACAAAACCACTTACCCCGTGGAAGGATTTGGACAAGCCTCCATCAAAATGAAAACAGGTAACTATGTTCACT
>JASDQU010103358.1:457593-491129 GCA_032191745.1 Picea mariana | reverse complement strand
AAGAATTTTAGTAAAACCCCTCACCGCTTTTTATTTGCTTAAAAATTTAAGCAGGCCGACATATTCCATTGACTCACGACACATTGAGAAAATGTCGCGAGTTAGTGAATGTGTCGCGACACATTGAAAATTTCGGAAGTTTCGCGAAATATTCGGAAGAAAATTTCGGCCAGGTGAAAATGTCGGCGACACATCCGAAATTTCCGATATAATGTCGATATATTCAACACTAGTTCAAAACACTCTACCCACACGTCCCCACTTTTCCTCTTCACCCCTCACATACCTCACACCTTCCATCTTTTAACTTGCGCTTTTCCTCATGATTGAGTTGGAAACCTCACGTGGGGATGGAAACATCTCCGTTCAAGTCAAGGAAACTCTCTTTTAATTGGTACGTGGGCCTCCCCTCTCTCATACGCTTCCCTTCTCTTGCCTAATTCGCCCCTCCTCCATTGCTTTATTCTTTCCACTCCAACTCTTCTTGCCATTTCCTTCAACCTAAAAGCCTGTCGTCTCATTGGCTCGTTTTTGTCTTTGAGTTGTCTTGTCCCTTGGATTTTTGACACTTGTTGAAGATCCAAGAGGGGTCTCTTGATCTCTCAATGCTATTTAAGAGACCTCTCACTCCCTCATTCTTCACCTTTCATTATTGCACTGTTATGCTACCATTTTCTCACTATCTTATTCTCTTCCTCTCTCATCATTATTGTCACTTTTCTTCATTGGTGTGGCTCTTGAAGAACTTGTAGCAATTAGTTGCTACAACTTGTTCCATTTGGATAATAAAAGGAAATGCTTTGGAGGATACACGGATCTCAAGATTTGTCTGGGCTCTTTGCATGCATATGAGGTGAAATCGTTTTGTTTTAAATATTTGTGTGATTATAGGTAGATTGTTGGGTAAAGTAGTTTACTCAACTAAGTTTAGTGATTGTATAATTGCTAGCTTATTTGATCTGCATTTACTAATGATTGAAAGTAGTTTTGATTATTAATATATGCCATCATTATCTATTTTCGTCTCACATTCTGTTTAAGCTTTGCAGGACACTTCAAGGAGAGGATATTGGGATAAGTCCAAGCACAGATTTACCTTTACTTCTCATTTACACTCCAAATTATTTATGATATTATTCACCTTCTCTCATTCTTCATTTTGGTAGCTAATGTGTTCAGATAGGTCACCTAAAATCATATAATTTTCTGGTTTACATATGTAAGAAATTTTGGCCTAAAGACAGAAATTTCATTAACTTTTTGAGTGTGTTGCAGCTCAAATCAGCAAGCAATAGCTTGCTGATTTTTGCAGGTTCTTACCAGGACAAGAGGGTATGCTGCCCAAATCACATGCACAACACACCCTCCAAACAACTTCTCTCACTAGGTAACGTTTTCTTCTTCCCAATCTACTCTAAAATACTGCAAACGCAAGCCCGAAGGAGTTGTACCCAAGCGGCTTGCTTCCCTTTCCTTCAGTCTTTACTTTGCAAGTTTGGATTAGTTTTCTTTTCTGTATTTCCTTGCAAGCTTAGCTAGATTAGTCGTGATTTCTACATGCGTGCTTAACTTAAAATAATCTAGAGTAGATCTCATAACACATACTATCTTAGAGCCCGTGGTGGCTTAGATTAGATCTTTACTTTCCGTTGCATGCAAGTTTCAGTTTATCTAATCTTTATATTACACATGTGCATGCTAACACTGGTTTCATAAAGGCATAAAGTAATCATCTTTTACAATTCCTCAAGTTACTTTCAGTTCTCACACTTCACATGTGCAATCTAATAAACTAAGAATTTAATCATTAATTTCGGTTTGGGTCCCCAAGGCCTTTTTCGGAAACTAAATTTTTAACTTGCAATTCATTGTTTAAAGGCATCAACTTGCTTATCTTTAAATTTCAACATTTTGGCAATCCTTTGTTGAGCAAGCTACAAGCACTCAATCACACTTCGTAGTATTTAGTTCATAGGTCTAAAATTTATTAATTAGACTTAATAGGACACCATAACTCGCCATTTTCGCCACTTAAAAATTGGGGTTTTGAGGAAAGCCACGGAAAGTTTTCCGGAGTACTCGGCCTTAGGGTTGACCTGTGAAGCTAGGGTAGGCCTCGTTGCCTCACTTCTTGAGCATCCAACAACCACTTGGTAATAGGGGGAGGAGAGTTTTGGGGTGACACCTAGATAGGGCTAAAATTAATCCCACACTTAACCACTTAATTCAATTTTCAGTCTACAACACCAAGCAATACAGTTACACACTTGCAAGCTCACTGGTCTCACTGTCTTTCAATCTACATTCATATGCAAGTTGATTTATCTATTGTAGAATAAATATTTAAGTGGTTATATCTTTGTCATCTGGAACCTACTTTACATTTGCCAGCTTTCATCTATTTTGTTCCTTTATCTCATGGTGTGATCCTTCAAGAAGTGCGCATCCACCTGGAGGCATTCTCTTGATTGGGTCTTGAGTGATTTACGTCTCTTGGCCATTGAAAAACAGTCCAACGGAATTCTATCTGTTGTGAGCATGCTTGGCTTCATGTGTTGATTTCTTTATCTTATGTATCTTTAATTCCTGCACATGCGAGTAAACTTGTTAGTATATTGTATATCTTGTATCTAGTCTTAATCTGTATATCTGATATATTCTTTGTGTCTAGTTGTATCTATCTTATTGTAATACTTTGTAACTTATCTTGTAACTAACATCCCCCTAACATAGTTGATCCCATTGCCCAATCTTAGGCACTAGTCTTAGTTGCCCTAGGAAAAGGTTTGACTCTCATACTTAGACAGTTGCATCTTGCATTTGCTGATTGACATCTTAGGCTAGATTTCCCTTAACCTTTTAACTAATTAAAATCAACTCCTAGAACATTAAATATTAATCTCATCTAGTAACTAGGGTCTACCCCCCTTGGCTTCTCTAGGAGTTAGCCTAGACGGAAGAGGTTCAAGTCAATGTGACAGCGTGGACTTTGAACCTAGGCATTGTGCCTCCAAGGACACACTAAGTGAGCATGACTTAGCTCACATTTGCAAGTGTGTATAAGGACGACAACAGGTAGTTGACGATCAACCTAGGTAAAACTAAGGTTATGATCTTCAATGGGTCGAAGAAGACCTCCGACATTCATTTCTTCGTCAAAGGGGAGGAGATCGAGATCACCAACACCTACACATACTTGGGTGCAATTCTCAGTACCTCGCTTTAGTTTGCGACCGACCCTCCAGTCCCGTATCAACAAGGGCTACAGATCCTTATCCCTTCTAGAGAGACAATGCTTCCGACACCATTTTTAGGACATCTCATCCAAGATGTCCCTCATGGACTCCCTTATTCGACCCACTGTTCTCTATGGGTAAGAGATTTGGGGGCCTTCTTTACTTGAGTTTGATTGGGCCTTAGCTTAGAGAGTCCATACCCTTCTCATTCGACGCATCATTAGATGCAAGCAGATAGTCCCTTAGCACATCATCCTAGCAGAGTTTGGGGCTCGACCCTTTTGACTTGAGGTAGTTTTCAGACTAGTCTCTTTTCTACATCGCATCTGGAGCTTCACTGACTTGGTAAAGGGGCGAGACCGATACTTGTACTTGGCCTATTGTTCTTCAACGACCATTGCCCTCTCCTAGCCCTTCGAATCGAGCTCGAGGTTGGTTCGTCGGGGTTTTAGATCTTTTAGAGTTCATGGGAATTTAGAAAGACTATCTCCCTTTATTTAGATATCCTTAAATGCAACAGGCCACCTCTTACCTACTAGACAAGAGTTGAGCAGGATCATCGGAGATGACATTTACAGGCAGTTTATCCAGATCACTTGGGTTAACACTCAGGGTAGGCTATGCCGAAAGATGGCCTTCTACGCTGAGCACTTCTTGGAGCTTAGAGATGGGTTCATTGTTCGACCATAGTATACACTTCATCATTGGGTGCACGCTCTTCGCATTCCCTAGGCCAATTCAAAGTAGCTTCTCATAGACTTTGAGTAGAGACTGACCACTAGATTGATCCATCATATAGGATCTGCTAACTATGCCATCTACAGGAGGTCGAGACTGAGGGGCAGTTCATCTTTCACTGCCCCATCTACCATGAGATTAGGGGGAGGTTCCATTGCCTATTCAGGGGGACTCAGACCCTTACTGGCTTCTTCAGATATTTCGACCAAAAATGTTTGGCCTTACATATGTAGGAGACCCTCAGTTTCTGATCTCATTTTCTTCAGCCTCCTACTAGATTAGACTCTACCTAGCAGTATAACACTTCCTTCTTCACGATGCTACCCTCAGGAAGGGGCACTAAGAGACAGATCGATATCGACATAGCTTCGAACTCCTGATCAGTGTAGACTCGTGGGGCCCTCCCCTATCCCACGAGATTTCAGTGACATGACCAGATTAGATCCCTCCTCAAGAGACGAGCAAGATCCCCCAGGCCTCAGCGATGGACTACCTCCTCCAGAAAACAACGTAGTGGATGATCCAGACAACCCACCAACTCTTCCTCTGGACATTATACTATATTGAGCTTTCTTCATTTGGCTTCGGATGTTAGGAGAGATGATTTTATTCCATGACAAACCTACCTCATTACTTTTGGTTCTTATTCTTGGATCCTCTCCTTCTATACATCTCCACCCTAGAGCGAGTTTTTGGGTTTGGGATTGGAGTCAAAGGCTGTTCATGCCTCAACTTGGCTCTCACCTTTTGGTATTGTTGCTTTGTAATGACATTGTATTTGTATAAATTTGAGGAACTAGAAGGCTGCCCAACAGGTCTGTTTTTGACCTCATGTTGGGCTCTAAGTTTACTCAATCAAATAAATGGAAGCGAAAGCCTCCTAGAGCCCTCCATGGAAGGAGGCGCCCTTGCCGCCCTCTTCCTTTGCTTCCATTCCCATCTCCATTGCTCTCCAAGTGAACAAAAGATTGAATGAGCCTCCTTTTGCCCTATGCGCCCCTCTTACGGAATCATAAGGAAACCTAAAAGATCAATGGCTATGATCACTCCAAGCCATATTTAATCCATGGTTGAGATCTCTCAAAAAGAATCTCAACTCAAAACCCACTTTGGGTTAAGTTTCCATAGTTCACTTTATGTCCCTCAATTCACCCACAAAGTGAATTAATAGTCACTTTTCACTCAAGTGACAAATTTCACCCTTTTGACTTAGAAAAATGTCAAAGTGAAATTAGACATAAAGTAAAAGGCACAATGGGTCAAATATTTCCCTCTTGTGGTTAGAGACCCACAACCACAAGGGGACCACTTCCCTTGGTACACAAGAATTCAACACTCCCTCTTATCGAGGAAAGTGTTTCTCACCAAGCCCATCTTGTCTCTGAAGTAGACATGCTTGCCTCTTGGCAATGCCTTGGTGAGAATATCTGCCACTTGCTGATCGGTCGGAATATACTGGAGCTTCACTGCCCCACGCTAAACCCAATCTCTGATGAAGTGGTATCTGATCTCAATATGCTCCGACCTGTCATGAAACACTGGATTCTCAGAGAGTTTGATACAACTCTGATTATTGCAGTGAATGACCATCGGAGACAACTCCTGATTAAATAAACCAACCAATAACTTACGAACCCAAATGGCCTTGCAACTAGCTTGACTAGCTGCCATATACTCTGCCTCGGCCGAACTCAAAGCAATTGACTTTTGGTTTTGGCTAAACCAGGAAACAACTCCTGATCCCAAGCCAAAGCAACACCCTGAGGTGCTTTTCCTGTCAGTAGCACATCTTGCTCAATCTGAGTCTGTGTAGCCAACCAAATTGACTCCATCCCCTCTGACGTAGTGCAAACCAAAATCCACTGAACCTGCTATGTACCTCAAAACATGTTTTGCCCCAATCCAGTGAACACTCCTATGCTCCACCATAAACTGGCTGAGAGTGTTCACGACAAAACAAATATTTGGTTTGGTGTTGACCAGATACATCAAAGAACCTATCAGTTGCCTGCATCTTGTGGCATTCACCAACTGGGAATCTGAATCGCTAAGCTTCTTCCAGTTGGTGACCATAGGTATAGACATGGGCCTGCAGTCCTCCATCTGAAACTTGCTCAAGGTGTCTGCAACATACTTCCCCTGCCCCAAAAAGATATGACCCTCCTCCTGCCAAACCTCCATGCCCAAGAAATAGTGCATCAAACCGATGTCTGTCATCTCAAACTCTGATGTAAGTCCCAACTTGCAATTGGCTATGAGAAGCTTCGCTCATGTGATGAACAAATCATCAACATACAATATGAGAATGAGTGTATCCTCACGTCGAATGATGTAGTAGAGGTTAGGATCTGCCTCACTCTTCTCAAACCCCATCTGAAGCAAATAAGCGTCAATACATGAATACCAAGCTCTTGGAGCTTGCTTCAGACTATACAGTGCCTTTCTCAGAAGACACACATGAGAATCTCTCTCCATCACCTCAAATCCCTGTCGCTGCTCAATGTACACCTCCTCAATAAAGGCATTCAGAAATGCAGTCTTTACATCCATCTGATGTATCCTCCAACCCATCTCTGCCGCTATGGCAATAATGCTCCGAATGGACGTGTATCTCGCAACTGGTGCGAATGTCTTATCATAGTCAATTCCCTCTACCTGAGAGAATCCTTGCGCCATAAATCGGGTCTTGTGTTTCTCTATGCTTCCATCTGCAACATACTTGGTCTTATACAACCATCTGGAAGTTACAACTGACTTCCCCACTGGCCTCGATACGATCTCCCATACATCATTGCGCAGAATGGAGTCATACTTCTCCAGCATGGCATCTCGCCAAACTTGCTGGTCAATTGCCTACGCAAATGTCTCGGGCTCTATATCTGTGATGCTCGTCACCATCGCCAAGTAGGACCCAAGCCTATCTGGTGCTCTGCTCTCTCTGAACAACCGCCTGGGCTCTCCAACATTCTCCTTGGATTCCTTCAGGGTATCCTGGAACCATCTCGGTTTCCTCTTCCTTGTAGTAACCAAAGGAGAAGTAAGATCTCCGCGTCCAAGAGTCTCTGCCCCAGATCTCATGCCAACACTCTGAGATCCTGAAGTCTCTGCATCCTCTGCCTGAACCCTCTGCAACTGTGAACCTGAAGTTGTGCAAGGTGACCCTGTCACCCCTGAAACTGGTGTACTCGACACCTGAGGCTGTGCTCCCTCTGAAACATCAATCTGTGTCTTCGGAACCTCCTCAATACTGTCTCTCGGCTCAAGAGACCTCCTGAAAGCTCTACCCCCCTCAAATCTAACATCTCTGCTCACCACCACTCTCCACTGTGATGGAATGTAGATCCGGTAGGCCTTCGAGACCTCTGAGTAACCAACTAGAATCCCTTGCTGGGTTGTGGGGTCTAGCTTTGTCCTCTTCTCTGAGGGGACATGAGATTATGTCAAGCATCCAAAAATCCTGATATGCTCAACATTGGGCCTCCTACTAGTGAAGGCCTCCTCAGGAGTCTTCCTTCCCAAAATCCTGTGGGGACTCATGTTTTGCAGATAAACTACAACAACACTCGCCTTAGCCCATAAGTATAAAGGCAAAGTCTGATCATGCAACATAGATCTCGCTGCACCTGTAATCGCCCTGTTCTTCCTCTCGACAACCTTGTTCTACTGGGGGTTGAAGGGCACGGTCATCTGTCTTATGATCCCTGCCTGGGAACATAAGTCTACAAACTCTGTGGAGGCATACTCACCTCCATTGTCTGACTGTAAAACCTTGATCTTCTTTCCTGTTTGGTTCTCCACAAGAGCTTTGAACTCTTGGAACCTCTTGAAGACCTCACTCTTGGCCTTCAAGAAATATATCCAGGTCTTCCTGTAGTGGTCATCTATAAATGTGAGATAGTACTCAACCACTCAAGGACGCCCGAGACATGCACCCACACACATCTATGTACTAAATCTAGTACCCCAACTGACCCGTTGTCACTGCTGGGAAAAGATACCTTGGTAAAGTTACCAAGCGCACACCCTCTGCACACATTCTGATGCTCTGAGCTGAATTGTGACACTCCTGTCACAACCTCTCTCAGCCCTCCAAGAGCCCCATGATGAAGGTGAGCTATCCTCCGATGCCATAACTCACATAACTGACTGCTGTTGCTACTCGTTGTCAAAGCATGGAGGGGCTGAAAAAGCAATATGTATAGTTTACCATCCCTCACTCCAATCACCTACCCTAAGGTGAGATGAACCCCTTAGGGTTTATGAGGACCTCTGTTCCTCTGAAGGACACCTCAAGATCCTTGTCCTGGAGGGTGGAAATTGATATCAGATTCTTCTTCAACCCAGGTGTTGCCGTCCTTATACACACCTATTAACGTGGAGAAGTCTCCAACCCACTTGGTGTGTCCTTGGAGGCACAAGCCTAAGTCCAAACCCACTGTCACCTCGATTTGGACTTCTTTTGTCTAGGCTCACTCGTAGGGAAGCCAGGGGGGGTAGACCCTATTTAACTATGTTAAGGCTGATTAAATGATCTAGGAGTTAATTTTAGTTCTTAGATTAGGGTGACCTTACCGAAATGACAAGCAGTCAATGCAATGCAACTCTTCAATGTCAAGCACACCCCTTATTCACTAAATAATACTAAGACCAGTGCCTAAAGATAAATAAATGGAGTCAATGAGAGATACAACAAGTTACAATTATACAAAAAATAAATAATGCTATGGGATATCCACAATGAGTAAAAGAAATTACTTTGCACTTAAACCAATTATGAATATTATCTACAAATTGAAATACAACGTGAAATATAATGAAATGAACAACGGAATGATTATACAACTATATCCAAAAGAATAAAGAATACTTTAGCCAAATAAGCAGTGAAGCATCAATACATGAAATATCCACAACAAGAGATAACTTAAAATGACTTGAAAAGTAAAATTACTTTGAAAGTAAAACACATGGAAAATAAATCGCCTTGAATAGAAATTGCACAACTTAAATAAAAGATAATTGAACTTGAAAGTGCCAAAGTTGTGAATGTAGTAGGTTGATTTTAGAAGATTTTAGGTCTCTCTTTAGTTAGGGGAATTAGATGTGATAGATGCAAGCCTAGTCTATGTGTCTACCCCTAACTCTTACCCCTTCAACCAAAAGAATTGCTGGGTGCTCAAGAAGAAGGACAAGCAAGGTCCTTCCCTAGCTCCACAGGTCAATTCGGAATGCTTTGGCGCTCAAGCAGGGAGGACACTTAGTGCCGTGAAGCTGTCCCCGATTTCCACCCCCTGTAGCCTCCCAAGTCACCCTTTTTGATGGTAAAAGTGATACTAGTTGGGTGCCTAATTAGATTAGATATGATTACTTCCAAAACAAATAAGTTACTCCCCTAATTAGTCTAGGTGTGGTTACTTTCCAAAGCAAAATCAAACTAAACTAGCTTAACGATGTTGCATGGATTGACATAGCCAAATCACTTTGCAAGGTGTAGGCACAAATTAATGAATTGAATAACTTGCAATGAAAGTAAAACAAGAGCCTAGCTACACAACTTTGTCTAAAGGGCAAAGGTGGGAAAAATAATGCAAATTAAAAGATTAGACAACCTCACAACAATGGCACAAGGAGGAGGACAAACCTACCGATTTTGTGTCAAGGTGGGTGAAAAATAAAGAATTAACTTGAAATAAAATACAACTAAGCTAGCCACACAATCTCGCCTTAAGGACAAGTGGGGCAAACAAATAAATACAGAACAGAAACTAAAATGATCTAGCCTTACGATATTGCATGGATTGGCATAGCCAAATCACTTTGCAAGGTGTAGGCAACTAAACTAATCTACAATATAGTTTTTTAACTTTAAGTGAAAGAATGCAAGCCCAAGAGACTCTCTTGGGCTGCTTACAATGTTGAGAAGATAGAGAGAAATAAGAGGTTTGATGCCCAAGCTTTAGGAAGCTTTCTTGAAGTGTTTTGAGGGGCAAGTATGCTGAAATCCTCTTCAAAACCTGCAAAAACAGAAAGCTATTCTTGCTGGAAATTGCTAAAAATGGTTCAAACAAATGATTTTTTTTGAAAATATGATATTCAGAAATTTGAAATAAAAAATCTGAACATGAAAATATATGTTAGATTGCAGATTTTAGATTAAAGAAAGTGGAGAAAACTGATAAATGATGGCTGAAAATAGAAGATAAAATATTAAAAGCTTGAAAGAAGGGATTTCCAGATCTGAAATCCACCTTCAAAGGCCTTAGGCAACCTGTAGATTTTGCAAACCCTTGCTACAAAACACACAAGAAGGTGAGAATGCTCTATATATTTGTAAAACACTTTGCAAATGAAATAGAAACAACCCACAAAAAACTAGTGATAATACTATCACTAATCTATCCCAAGGAAAATACTTTGCTTGGGTCTTCAAATGTAAATGAAGGGAAGGAAATGCCAGGAAATAATTAGCAGCAATGTTACCTCATACACAACAAAAAAAAAGGGCTCCAAGAATACTCCAAGAGACCAATATATCCTCCAAAGCTTCAAATTTTTTTATTACGCAAGAGAACTTGCCAAATGGCACCAAAGACCATGAAAGAAAATGGAGAGAAAAGGGGAAAATATGGGCTTTGGGCATAGTGGAGTTGCACTGAGAAAAGATATGAAAATGAGAGGGGGTAGGCTTTCTTTTATACTTGGGAAAGAGGAAAAGTCTCTCTTGGATTAGCTCCAAGTGTTACACATCTAAGATAGATAGACAAAGTCAAGAAATAAACACTTTTAGGGTTTTGGTAGTGAGTTAGGGTTTGAAGGGTGACATGGGAAGGTGGAAAACACCTTTTTGACTTATCAAACATTAAGTTAGACTCAAGGGGGGCGAAATTAGGGTTTTAGGCACTTTTTTCACTTTAAGTTTTTATTTTCTCTAAGTTCAAGAGGAAGGGGGGAACACTTTTTACTAGGGAAACATGACTTTAGGTTGTTGGCTTAGCATGGGGGGGTGTTTTAAGTGGAAAATTACTTTTCCAACTTAGGAAAAAGGTTAGGAAACTTTTCCCCACTTTCTTTCATGACTTTAGTCAATTCTACAGTTTTTGGCTTTTTTAATTTAGCCAATTATTTGCTGATTGTTCACTGATTTGGACTCCTCATGGACAAAGACCTAGCAAAACTTGTCCAATTGAGATGAAACTTGCTCCAAGGGTGTAGGGGATTGTCTACCATTTGATTTTAGTAGTCATACCCTATCAAAATCCCCAAGGACCAAATTTTTACATTTTATCTCAAAAATAATTAAAATTCCCATTAAATGGAAAATTTTAATAAATGAAAAATAACTATCAAAACTTGACAAAATTTCGCAAAACTCTAGAATATGTCTAGCATGGTCATTTACAACATCCCTAGACCTTAGTCGCCCCATGGGCTCGATCATTAGAACGCCTTTCACCACTTTGGAGAATTATTGTGAGTGAAAAACTCAAGATTAATTAAAATGGCCTGTTGGGCTAGATTAATTAACTAAGGAAAAAAAAACACTTGATGAAAGGACTTTCCTAATGATAAAGTCATAGGCAACTAATGTAAAATATGATTCATGCTGACCTATTACATTATTATCCCATGCAGGGGAGCGAAAATTCCGATTGCATAGAAGGACGTGCCGGGGGCAAAAATTTGCCTTGTTGAGCCATAAGTCTTCAACTTAGTTGCACCATAAGGTACATAGCTCCATGATACATGACGTTGACCCCTAGTCAAAATAGGTTGTCAACACCAGGGACATACAACACATCCCTGAACGAAATGGGTGGCATACTCTCCCTCTGAAAAGTAACTATGCCACGCCTAACAACCTTGACTATGGTGTCATCACCAAGCGCAATCTCCATCCTGACCTCATGATCTCTGAGATTAGTGAAATGCTCTCTCACACCTGTCATGTGGCTCGAAGCTCCACTGTCTGTACCAGATGCTGGGTGTCGTCTCAACTGAAGTGCAACAAATAAGGAAGGCACACTCCCTCTCAAATTGTGTCTGAAACTCCTCATCTCTTGTAGCTGCTATACCACCCTGCTTCTTCTTCCTGTTGGGACACTGTCCAACATAGTGCCCCATCTTCTTACAAGTAAAACACTTCTCTTTGCTCATATCTCTCTTCTGTCCATTGCCACTCTCTCCCTGTGGCTTGGGCCCCATCTTGGGACCCTGTCGAGCACCCTTGCCGATCTTCTTCTTTCCCTTTGACCAAAGAGCAAGATCCTCATCACCCTCAGATATCCGTTGCTGTCCTGAAGACCCAGAGCTGCATCTCAACTCCTCCTATACGAAATCATCCCAGAGTCTCTCCCAAGTAGGCATGACCTCTTGAGCAACAATGCCTCGTACAAATGAACCCCAAGGTTTGGAAAAGCTGTTTGGGTAAGACTTGAATTAACCAATGGTAAATTCAACGTTAACAATATCAACGAATACCAACATTGGAGAATTGAATGCATGAGCATAATTTATTGGAGAATATAGACATGTGAAATTATAGAGCACAAACAGGAAATTAGTTCACATGTTGGCTTGTGCAAGCAAACAATATGCTTGTGCATGCCTTTAAAGTTGATTAAAGCCATCAAGCTTCTATGCCAATTTCAACAACACACATAGAGAACTCCAATTTCAACAATGTTGCAGAGGTCAAATACAGATAAATGACACATCCACATGGAGAGAGGACACTGACAATTATTTTTTCTAATTTAGAATATTGCCTACAGAGTTTCCTCACTTCGTGTTAGAATCACTGAAAGGGAGATTTATCTAGAGTGTCCGTGTTGCAATACCAATGCCTATGACTCCAAGGAGGGAGTACTATGCCAATGGATGAGTGTCAAATGCTTGACCTAGTGCACTGGGAAATATGAATGGGTTGTCAAGTCCTCTGAGCATAAAATACAAGTGATAGGCAACTTCCAAAGTTTAGATTAATGTTGGTCAAATTGGGCTGAAACAATGGCTCCACTCTCACTGTGGTTTTAACTGAGAGGGAGTCACATGGTGATTGAATACATCTGACAATTTATTTCAGGTGTTGCATGCATGCATCGACTTTCAGAGCATCCTTTAGTTGTGAGAGATTGATGCTCCTTGTTTGCTTCTTGCAAACGACTATTCCATTGTYCAACGACAGATGTGGGTAACACAAAAGGACATGGATGACAAATGCCAAGAACCCACAGATTGTATTGCAACTACTTGTAGAGGTTGCCCTTCAATCACATTGCACATTCTAAACTTCGAGTGGTCTCAGGAATGCAAAATGATCAACATGAAATGGAAAGATTCTCCTTGTAATCTTCACTAAGATTTTCATTAATATCGTCCACATTAACAATGGATTGTAAACATTGTATGGTTGTAGTTGTTGTATGTGTTCTCCGATAATAATGACTTTATGGTCTTGGCTGAATGATGAGGAGTGACTCTTTCTACTAGATGTGTGGGAAAGGGAAATGAGCATTTAATTACAATGGATACCAATGATGGAAAATGTTATGGATGAGCATAAATTATTGGAGGCTACAAACTTGTTAAATGACGGAGCAGGAACAGGAACAGGAAATCGGTTCGTATGCCAATCCTTGGCCATAGTGTATGGAAAGTAGTCAAATTCATGATTGGATTGAACTTGATGAGCCCTTCGACTCAAAGTCGACTAAGACTTGGTCACAACACTAAATATGCAAGTTTATGGATTTCTATTCAAATAGGAAAAATCAGAGATACATAAATTAAAAGTTCTGAGATACATAAATAAGAGTTATGAGAAACGTTATGATAGATTGAGACATAATGGGCAATTCGATTCGAAATGGGATCAAATATTTGTGAATGCTCTCTTTAGTCTGCATGCTAATGGGTACACAACAATCACAAATGGATTTCCCTTTGAAATTAACTCCAAATAAGTTCCCAATCAGCTCCAACAATAGCTAGGGTTTACTCATCAAATCAACTCCAAAATCTCCACATGCAAGCAATAACTGAGAAATGAGGTGAGGGAGGCTTTTGAAACGGTAAGATACGGTTTAGATTTTTTTAAATACATTTCATTTTTTATAAAATGTGTATTATTCCCAAGTGGATTTACCAGGAAATCTATGGAATAGTGTTTTTGGTTGTGGTATTTTGTCAAACAGTTTGCGGTTTGTCTTCTAGGATTTGCGTTAGGGTTTATTCTTATGGTTTTTTGCAGCAAATAAATGATTTATATGAAGAAGCAACAATTAACTACAAGATACAAAGAGAACAACACAAGGAAATGGCCACGATACTTCAGATGTGTATTTTATTTAAATATATAAGTTGACCTCCATACAAGAGTTGAACAGATCTGGAATAGATACAAAAGAATAATAGTTGTGGATGATAGCACCTCCAAGATATAATAGAGAGAAGAGATCTAGACTTCCTTGAGCCTCCAATAGTTGCATGCAGAAGATCTACAGAATCCAACTTGTTTCCTTCCTCCAACTGTTGAGTTTCCTAGTTGAGTTGCGCCCTTACTAGCTGTAGCACACCCAATCAATTCGCATGGCTTGTTTCTGGCCTCCAAACTTCATGCAATGATTGTTGATTTGTAGGAGAGATGGTGGCTAGATCCTATGATAAGTTCCCTTGGATGTAGATGATAAATCTGACTCCAAACCATCAGATCTCTCATCACAAATGCACCCTCCTTCAGTAAATTCGCCCAACTATGTGTTGAAATATTGTAACTTCGAAGAATATTCTACTTGAGAGAGAGTTAAATAATATTACTATATTATATTTAATTAGGCCCTATTGTGCCTTAGTAAAAGTCGGCCCTATTGTGCCTTGACAGTTAATTGTAAATTAAGAGGGTAAAGTGACAGGTCGGCCCAGACCTAATTATAGGCTGGCCAGACCACTATTTATAAGAGAGGCCAGTGCCTCATTTGGATATATACACACCTAGCTTTGTAGCCTTAGAGGAGAAGCTGCTGCAACTGGGGGTGACGTCAAGGAGGGTTTCTGGTCTATCTCTTGGTATTTCTGGGTCAAGTGGTGCCCTATTCTTCCTAGTGAAGGAGTAGAGGAGGATCTTCTATTTGGTCTTTGGTCTATTTATATTGAGGAAGTTTTTGCTGGGTTTTCTCCCCCGTGAGGGTTTCCCATGATAATCTGTGTGTCTCTATTGTTTTTGTGATTGCCTCTCTTTCAATGATCTTGTTTATGCAACTAATGTGCTAAATGATTGTAATAATAAAGAAGAACCATAACTGCTAGCAGTATAAGTAAAACTTCAACATGGTATCAGAGCAGGCCTGAAAGAGACCAACTCACAGTTTATAAGAAGTGGCTAGCTTCAACGCACCCTCTCCAAGATTCAGTTTCAGTATTGCAGCTGTTGCAAAATTAGGGTTTCTACATAAACCCTAAGTGTGATGTTTTCCTTGTTTGAGGAGGGCGTTAGAGAAAATAAACCACACCTAGGAACTCGCCCTAGGAGGGTGCTTCTAGTCCCTGGACTAGAATTCCAAAATTTGAAGTTTGATAAATTAGGGTTTCCTCATAAAACTCTAAGTTGCAGTTGCAGTGACAGTTCCTTCGTGCCAATTCCTTCATGCCAGTTGCAACACCAGTTGTAGTGCCAACAACAGTTGCAGTGAAAGTTTTTGTGAAGTGTTGGGATTGATTTTTATTGTCCTAGTGCGCCTTACCCTAGCAAATATCCAACTACCTTTAAATTACAAGTTGCAACACCTTTGAAGTTTTAAAGGTTCGTTATTTCTTTCCGCTGCTACTGGATGGTGCCACTACCCGCCAATACTGTCAGAGGTATGTACTTATATATGTTAAAACTGTATCATTATTCTAAAGAGTATTTGTAGGAGAAAGGATATTTTGTCTAAGCAACAATCATAGATCCAGAAGGATCTCAGATCCAACACATTCAGAGGAACCATGCACCCCAAGTTTGATTACTTTGATATGCCTCTACTTGTTATGGCATTATTATAATCTTATGAATATCCAGGTTGCATTTTGATCTGTTGAAGTTATCATACTAACCATTGGTCAAAATTAAAGTCAAAGTATTAGATTGATTAAAGTTGAGATTATGGAGTTTATTCCCTAACTCAGATTTTTGTCAAGATAGCATATTGTCTTAGTACAGAGGACAGGTTGAAGAAAATACTTATCATGTTGAGTGAAGGAGACTCGGAAGAAAAACAACCCACTCATTCTCGAGGACAAGACTCCAAGTTCCAGGTTTGATTGATTAAATTGATAAGATTCAAATTTACACATATCAAGTTTGATAACTGCTAAACACTATAGTTGTGATAGCAATCTTTGAAAAGTTTTATTATTGAATACTTGGTAGCATGTGAGCACTATTGAGATAAATGCTTACTGTAATCATTTACTAGATATAACTAACATCTCCTCTAGGAGAAACTTCTTGTTTTGTTTCCAGGTTACCATGGAGGAATGATTTATCACAACACTAGAAGAGTGTTTCTCTCATTCTTTATTATTGTATTTCTTACTTTTTACCCTTGTTTCAGGTAGGTCACAAGTGATAACTCTAAAGGAGCTACTGTGACGATTGTTCTTGCTATTGTTTTATTATTATTATAAAGAGTGTTATTCTTGTCTGCTGTTTCTCCCTTGTTGTTATTGTTTCGGGCAGGTCACAAGTGATAACCCTTAGGGAACTATAGTGACGATTGCAGGAGGCAATATATTAGATGAGACATGGAGTAGACTATCCGAGTTGTATATATGACCGTATACATCCACATACCGAAGAAGAAGAAGAAGAAGCTAATTTTGCTAGATACATAACATCTCATATGAAGACAGATCATGAGGAGCTAAAGGCTCCAAAGATGACCGAACATTAGAATAGAAATCACATTAGACTTGGTCAATGGATAATGAAGCCACCTTGAAAGGAAGAAAAATTTGTTTGAAGTCTGACTCAACTTTTCATATTAAGACTTGGTATTCAACACCAAGTATATCCTGTAGAGGCTATGAAGTTTTTGTAGACTCAGAAGAAATCAAGACTCAGAGTAAGCCTGATCTCAGAAAGGATCGGATGGGGAAAAGAGACATTTTCCAGGACTGGTAGATAGATGCCATGAGTTGAGAAGACTAGATCGTAGCTTCAGAGACCTCTAGGAGACATGAAATCTCCTGAGAAGATTCCGTTGTTTCAATGACAAAGGAGGAATCTAGTCAGAAGGACTGGGATATGGATTTTACCTTAAGGCCAGAAGGGAAGTCATTGGTGACTTCCAAGATTGATCTACCAGATCAAGCATGTTGCAGATAACAATATAGAGATGTACAAAGCTTGATTTGTGTCTAGAGGATCCTCCCAGCAAGAGGGAGAAGACTATGACGAGACACTTGCTCCAGTAATCGGAGAAATAGTTCCAGTGTTTATGAAGATAGTCAGAATAACCATGATTCCGTTGTAGTATGAGATTCAGAGGGAGCAATCCCTGTATTTGAGATTGAGTTACCTCCATGAAAGAAGAAAAACTACCTTCAGTATCAGCTATGCTCAGTTTTAGATGAAGATGTTGCCATGATAGAATAGAGGAGCTACTCTCAGAGTTCAACAACTACAGTGAGAATAGAGCAGTCATTCTCAGCTTCAGAAATAGCAGCTGCAAGTGCAGAGTCCCGATTCCAGAAGGAACAGTTGCAGAAAAAGTAGAGGACATATTCTCAGGCAGGGAGACAAATAGTGCTTTCCAGAAAGCACATAGAGCCAACACATGATTATGCAGATTGAGTTGCAGTTGAGCAAGTGTACCAGGTTGGTACAATGTGGTGTGAAAATTTGGTTTCGATGTACAGGACAAGAAGACTCATGTCTGCAAGTTGAAGCAAGCTTCGAGAGCTTGGTATGGTAGAATTGATAGTTTCTTGACGAGATTGGGCTTTACCAAGAGTAAATTTGATTCTAATCTTTACTTCAAGGTTATGAATGATGAGCCAGTTGTATTGCTACTATATGTGGATGATTTATTCTTGACATGAGAAGAAAATCTCATCACAAATTGCAAAAAGAAGCTCGCTGCAGAATTTGAGATGAAAGACCTAGGCTTGATGCATTATTTCTTAGGTCTTGAAGTATGGCAGAGCCCAGAGAAGATCTTCCTTAACCAAGGGAAGTATGTAGTTGAAATACTGAAGAAGTTTGACATGTTGGAATGTAAAGCCACGACCACACCCATGGAGACAAATTTGAAGCTCCTGGTTGATAGTTCGTCAGAGTTAGTTGATGCTACTCTATACAAACATATTATTGGTTCGTTGATGTATCAAACGAATACCAGGCCAGATATATGCTTTGTTGTGAACACCTTGAGTCAGTATTTGCTGGAGCCCAGACGTGTTCACCTTGTAGCTGCAAAGAATGTGATGAGATACCTTAAGGGTATGTTGGATTATGGTCTCTATTATACTGGAGATCATGACTTCAGACTGTATGGTTATATTGATTCAGATTGGGTTGGAAGTGCTTCAGACAGAAAGAGCACTTCAGGATGCTGTCTCAGTTTGGGGTCAGCCATGACTTCATGGCAAAGCAGGAAGCAGTCCAGTATTGCTCTCAACACGGCAGAAGAGGAGTACATTGCAACATGTTCCACCTGTTGTGAAGCCATATGGCTTCAAAAGTTGTTGATAGGTCTGTTCGATCTGGAGATGGAAGCTACCATGATTCTATGTGATAACCAGAGTTGCATAAAGATGAAAGAGAACCCAGTGTTCCATGATAAGACGAAGCACATAGAGATCCGATATCACTAGATTTGTGACATGGTGCAGAAGGGAGCTGTAAAGCTCCAATATGTTGGCACATATTTGTAGGTTGCAGATGTGTTGACTAAGCCTCTGTCTTGTGTGAAGTTTGAGTACTTCTGAGACAAGCTTGGTGTAGTCCGAAAGGAGCTCCCTCGAAAGGGGGAGTGATGCTGATGATACTATGGTATCCTGACCAACAACAGGTAGCTCAGTTAGGATTTTATATCCTAAGGGACTGATCATCCTTGGGTAGATCTCGAAGGTCCGATAAGGACGGTCTGTCAGAGTACCTGTGCATGTATATGCCAACTGTGGTCAGTAGTGGTAGCTCTGTTAGGATTTTATATCCTAGGGAATCTTATGATTCTTGGGCAGATCTCGAAGGTCTGGCAAGGATGGTCTGTCAGAGTACCTGTGCATGTATATGCCAGTTGTGGTTAGTAGTGGTAGCTCAGTTAGGATTTTATATCCTAGGAAATCTTATGATTTCTGGGGAGATCTCAAAGGTCCGGTAAGGACGATCTGTCAGAGTACCACGTGGTAGCTCAGTTAGGATTCTATTTCCTAGGGAATCTTATGATTCCTGGGCAGATCTCGAAGGTTCGATAAGGACAATCTGTCAGAGTACCACCGATGTTGTTGTTGATGCACCTGCCTGATTCTGTTGCCACATATAGATGTTGATGTTCCAGGTTCATACTGTTGATGATGATGATGTTATTCCAACTTCATACTGTTGATGATGATGATGTTATTCCAGCTTCATGCTGTTGTTGATGTTGATGTTCCAGCCTCATGCTGTTGATGATGATGATGTTACTCCAGTGCTGTGCTGCAGATGATGATGATGTTGAGTTTCTACTGATGTTGATGATGAGAAAAACTTTCGATGACTTATAAATAAGACCGACAGTTTTCCCGATGCTGATGACGATGTCCCCTCCTCTTGATGATGTATTGAGTCCAGTTAGTTGTTTTTAATGTTGTCAGTAGAAAACTCTTCTTGTTAAGGGGGAGTGTTGAAATATTGTAACTTCGAAGAATATTCTACCTGAGAGAGTTGAATAATATTATTATATTCTATTTAATTAGGCCCCATTGTGCCTTAGTAAAAGTTGACCCTATTGTGCCTTGACAGTTAATTATAAATTAAGAGGGTAAAGTGATAGGTCGGCCCAGACCTAATTATAGGCTGGCTAGACCACTATTTATAAAAAGGCCAGTGCCTCATTTGGATATATACACACCTAGCTCTGTAGTGCACAAGTCTTGGAGGATAAGCTGCTGCAACTGGGGGTGATGTCAAGGAGGATTTCTGGTCTATCTTTTGGTATTTTTTGGTCAAGTGGTGCACTACTCTTCCTAGTGAAGGAGTAGAGGAGGATCTTCTGTTCGGTCTTTGGTCTATCTATATTGAAGAAGTTTTTGCCGGGTTTTCTCCCCCATGAGGGTTTCCCAGGATAATCTGTGTGTCTCTATTGTTTCTATGATTGCCTCTCTTTCAGTGATCTTATTTATGCAACTAATGTGCTAAATGATTGTAATAATAAAGAAGAACCGTAACTGCTAGTTGTATAAGTAAAACTTCAACACTATGAAAATAAATAAATATAGAGGATAAAGGCCCTCCAAAATGCCAAGAAAAGGTGCCCTCAGTATGCTAAAGTCAACCCTAAGCGAAAATGCTTTAGATCTCACTCCAAATAGCCAAATCAAACTATCCTTGGCTGAATAGTGCGCCCTCCCTGCAGAAAACCCTCAACAGATGCGCCCCTCTTCACCAAAGATGCAATAACTGGAACTGAACTGGAATAAAATGACGATGGTGGAATCTTTCACCACCTTGCTTGGATCAGGAACTGACGAATCTTTCACCTCCTTGCTGATCTCTAGGGTTTGTTTACTCAAAACCCTCAAAATGTTCAAGCTGCCATAGCTCAAATCAACATAATGAGAGAATATAAGCCCCTATCTCTCTTTTATACACCGTTTCACCTTTTTCCCTTCAAGTGACTTTTAATTCATCTTTAATGTTTTCTCATAAAATCACTTTATCAATTTAATGAACCTTTTTACTTCTAAAAGTGATTAATTCACCTTTATGACTTCTCCAACCACTGAAAGTCACTTTTCATCATCCTATCCTATAGATCTTTTCGCCCTGGTTCCAATGAGCTATTACACTAAGGTATTTCTCCAAGAAACAAGCTCCAAATAACACCTTAAGTGTAATTAATTAAAATATGCTTAATAATAACCTAAAATCAGGGAAATCATCGGAATGCCATAGAACCAAGAACAAACTGTGCGGAAATGATTCTGATGATGAATAATGGTAAATAAATTGAATTGGGCCCCATAAAACACCTCCAAACCTCCTGGGCTCACTGATGACCTATTCTCACCCCTTTGAGTAACTGCATAATAAGGGAATCCGAAAATGGGAACATTCAACATTGCAAAATGGGCCCACAACAGGGCCTTAAAAGTACTTGACACTGACTTGACCGGATCACTAGACTCAATCGAGTCAACGAGTTAGGGTCTGACTTGAATGAGTTAGAGAGTGACTAGGTCAAGTTAATTTGAATCAACTACTTAAAATATGTTGACTGAACTCATTTTCTCTCTGAGCCGAGTCAAGCTTGGTCTATTTTGAGAGAGAGAGAGAGAGAGAGAGAGAGAGAGATGGAAGTCACTTAATGCATTAACTCCTAGAGGTACAACAGGAAAAGACAATGTCTATGGTCACCATGTGGAATTAAGGGTTGTTTTATAGAAAAGTTTGACTGTCTTGGGTCATCCTACAATATTAAAATAATAAAAAGTTCATAACTACTTTGATCAAGGCCAACTTCAAGCCTCCCTATGTTATTAAAGAAATAACAATGCTAACTACCATTAAACATTAATGGTCATTGTAGCCACATACCCCTAGTGCTTGAGTAAGTTAGTATGCGATGTTGTCTAGGTACAAAAGTTGTTTCTTCATGGTTTTTAACCACAATTTTGGAGTAAAACATTATTCTTCTTTGCTCTATAAAGAGAGCAAAATATGTACAACCCTCTTCTCTATCACTCAACTACAGTTATGAACTATGTACTATGGTACTGTACATATTGAGATCATTATTGCATGCACAAGCCATATAACTAGGTAGAAGAACAAGGAAGTATAGAATACAATGCATGAGTACCTTTTAGCATTCCTTAAATACAAACTATGGAATCTGGATAGTATTACTCTACACAGTTAACTGTCAAATGAATACGAAATGATATCTTGAGCTAGAAAAAATATATTATATAGATGACAGGTTTGAATAGTCAGTTCAAGATGACTCCTTGGTAGATAATCTTGTAAACTTTCTTGTGAATGACTAGATAATGTTGATGTTTTGGTAGCTACGGGAGGTATTCCCTTCTAGACAAATTTTCTTAGAGAAGAAAAAGATTCCAAGAAGTCAAAGGAAGACCATTGAACATTTGAAGAACACCTCAAGAAATAATAATAAAGTGGAAATATAATTTCTAGGAATAGAAGTCGGCCCACATAAATAATAAAGTAAATTTGAAAACCCAGAATAAGAAGTCGGTCCCAGACAGGCGCCCAAATTAGTATAAATACAAGTCTGGGTCAGTTCATTTGTATAGCTACACAATTCTCCTTCTGCAGTGCGCACTAAGCAATTTCAACAGTTTCGCTATTTCTGGTTTCTGGTTATCTTAGAGAGTGCGCCCCACTTGGGGAAGGATATTCTTGGTGGCTCTTGGTGATCTCTCTTGTGCGCTACCTTTGGAAGAGTTGCGCTAAGGTTGTGTGGTGCTGCCCAATTGCTTCGTGCTAGTTGCAGTTGCAGTAGCAGTTGCAATTACAGTAGCAGTTGCAGTAGAAACTGCAGTTGTAGTTAACAATTGTGCCAGTTCTATGGTGCGCTAGTAATGCACCTATCTTGCGCTAGTTCTGTAGTGACTCAGTTGTCTACCCTTGTTAGGGTTAGACAAGAAGAAGAGATAAGTATTTGGTTCTTCATTGTTGATTTGCTCTTATGATTAGAGCTTGCTCATGGTTGTATTGGAATATTCTCTCTAAGAAAAGTTGGCTGGGTTTTTTCCCCCGAGTTTGGGGTTTTCCCAGGATAAATCTTTGTGTATTCTAGTGCTTGTTTATCTGTTGCTTATATATTTTAGTATATGATTATTGAATGTTAAAAGAAGATAAAAATGCTATGGCAAATCTTATGTTTAATGAAACTAATGAAAATCCAACAGATTATTGGGGAACTGATTAAGAGAAATACTCTTTATCGCCTCTTTCAAGAACATTCGTAGGTACAACCAAAAGCAAATTGTTTTCTTATGTGTGATCTTCTCTCTCCTTGTGAGTTCTTTGTTCATCTTAATAATATTTACACAAGAAAATTATACTTGTATTACACAAGTCTGTATTTGGATGTGATCCCTCTTGTAATTCAAGGTAGCTTCTTGCAATACTAATGCATGCCAAATACTTAATTTTGGCAATCACTTATATTCTAAGTTGCATGAAACGGGGAAATGTTTCTAAGTTTCCAAAACCGAGACTATACGAAACAAGCCCTCAAAAAATAGAAACGTTGGGGGAAACTCCGTATATATATATATATATATATATATATATATAGTTTAAAAAAAAAAAAACATTATATTGCAAGAAAAACATAATGATACAAATAAATGACATTTTAGAAGTACAACCATGTCCATATTAACTCCCATAGATGATCAATATCATTCATTACATGATGCAAGTAGCAAAATCCAAAATTAGCCTTTATAGATGAGGCTTTACATCCACAATCAACCTTTATAAATGAGGCTATATGTGCTGAAAATGAAAAAAAACATGAGCTAAAGGCAACTACAATTACATATCCTAATACATATCATTCTGATCCTCATCCTCATCATAAAAAATAGAACAAGATGCATGTTCGACAGAACTAGAGCCTAGATGGGAAGAAGAGGCAACTTGAATTCCACTTCCACTTGCATCATCAGCAATATCAAGAGTAGCAAGAGAGAGCTCTAAGTCTGGATTTTTTGCATCCACATCCCACTCTTTATGAGGCCCACTTGTATATTCTTCACCCTTGCGAGACACAAGGTGGAGGTTTGAATGCACATGTACAAGATCCTCAGTCTTCTGCGATCTAAACCTGTTGCACTTCACGGAATGAATGAAACCATAGGTGCTCCAATTCCTTTCTGCTGATGAAGAGCTTGCCACTTGTGATAGAATACGAGTGGCAAGGCTTTGCAAATATACACCATTTGCCCCATGACAAGTCCACCGTTTAATCGGGTTCATGGTGCTTTTCTCCTCCAAAGCTGAGATGTCTGCAAAATCCTCTAATCTAACAACAAAACAAGAAAATTCCTCCCTCACCTTTGTTTGCTGAGAAGATTGAAACAACCTTTGGAAGACTTTTTTCACTCCTGTGGCCACCTCCTTGTCCTTATGTGGGGCCTTCCTCTTCCCATTGCTTTGAGCAATGAACTCCTCATCATAAAATTTGGGATTTAGGGCATGTGCCAAAGTGTGCAATGGAGTGTTAAAGCCATTCCACCTAGTAACAATGATGGACCTCACATGCTCAACAAAATCAACCTCAACAAAAAACAGAGTGGGAGCCTCCTGTGTAATAATTTCCACGGTTTTCTCAACCATGGTATCCATGCCATCATAAATCTCTCCTAGGAAAGGTTTGTTTGTGTCTGCATCTCGGAGAAATTCAAATGCAGGTAATGTAAACTTGAGCAAGAATTCTACCTTGCTCTACCAATCCTCATCAATCAACACCCTTCGCACCATACTTCCTCTCTCTGAATCTGTCTGTCTCCACTCAACCCAAGTCACACCCACCACCATACTCATCAATGCACTTTTGACCTCAACAAGACGACGCAACATGATGAAGTTTGAGGCATATCTTGTCTCAACAACTTTGAGCAACTCCAATTTGGAGTATTCTCGATACATTGCTTGAGACTGGTGGTGGTTGGTGATGAATTTAATGATCTCCCTAGCTTGCCCTGTGACCTCCTTAATCCATTAAGTTTTTGCTTCAATCTCTTCTAAAATGAGATTTAAATTATGGACAATGCAAGGAGTCCAAAAAATATGATGATATCTACTTTCAGCAATCAAGCCTGCAGCTTTGCAAATGGGTGCATTATCTGTGATAACCTGCACCACATTTGCTGGCCCTACTTGTTCAATAGTAGAAATTAAAATATCAACAATGAATTTGCTATCTTTTACCTTGCCAGAACAATCTTCTGCTCTTAAGAACATCGCTCCTGTTGGTGATGATGCAATGACATTGACCAAGGGCCTCCGCTTTGTATCAGTCCATCCATCAGAGATAATGGAAACCCCTGTGCTGGTCCATGAGCTACGAATTGGTTTGAGAATATCATGACTCAATGACCTCTCTTTCTGCAACAACACTGTTCTGACTCTCTGAGTTTTTCATAGTTTAGCCCCTTGAAACTTTGAGGAGCCTCGTTAATTGCCTTCACCATATCCTTCTAATAGGGGGACCGAACCACATTAAATGGGATGCCACATGTAAATATGGCCCTTGCCACTCTTGACTTTGTTTATTCTCTCTTTTGATTGTTGAACATCTTCATCAATCTGCTGTCTGTAGTTGCACCTCGTCCTCCAGGGCCTTTGAATATCTTGTTTTCTACCTCTAGCGCCCTCCTCTTCCTTGCTTCATGAACAATCCTTGGCTGATTGCTAACACCCAAGGAAGGAGGATGCTTGCTACTGCCATGCATAGCAATCTTGGATCTATTATCCTTAATTTTTTGAGCATCATCATGCTCTTTATGGAATTTATCCCTCACCCGCAGATCAAGAGTATGTGGACAACCATCAATACCCTTCCCTTCATGCAAAATGTGAGCCTTGAATCTTGTCTAAGAGCCCTTGAAGGTCTTATCCTTCTTGCATAAATTGCGCTTCTATTCCCATGAACCTCCACCAACACCCATAGCCTTGACCTTGGTAACATGCCTCCAAAGAGGATAGTATTCTTGCTGCCTGCTTACTTCAACAACTCTAGGGGAAGATGAAACAACACTTTGAGAAGCCATGAATGCTGCAAAAACAAGAAGAAAATCTGTTCACCAAACAAAATAGAAATTTGCTAATTGCTCACCAAGAGAACAAAAAAATCTGCTAACTTGCTAAGCAAACATAAAATAAATCTGCTCACCAAATAGAAAAGAAATCTGCTCACGAAAACCACACACAATCTCCTTGTTGCTGCTGTAGGAAGCTCCTCTTGCTAATGAAAATGTGTGAGGAATAAGTGAAGCAAGTGGTTTCTTATAACAAAGGAAGGAGATTTAGGGTTTCTATTTGCTTCTAGAAATTTCTTTTTTAAATTAAAAAAAAGGCAGAAAATCAACCTCATTGTCATTGGAGAATATAGAAAATGCCAAAAATAAAATTAATTGACTGTTTGAGGGCCCCACGGCCCCCTCTTTTTTTTTTCCTTATTTTGCCTCAAAGACGCCCGAAACGTAGCCGTAAGGGTTGAGAAACGCCACTGGCCGTACCGTACGGTGTTTCCAAATTGAGAAACGCCATACGATACAACCGACGATGTTTCTCGACCGTACCGTACTCGTACTGGCATTTCGCCTCGTTTCGGGGGGGAAACAGGGGGTGTTTCCTGCAACTTTGCTTCTATTCGATGTTGTAGTGCTAGAGTCTAGACCAATAACTCATTATGCTAAATCAAAACATTAACGACCACAGATGATCAAGATAGGTTAATGGGACGTCAAAAGTTCCAAGTCTAATTTAACTTTTAAGCCACAAGAGTGCATAATGTAACTTTAATAAAAATAGATAACTAAGAAAATACAAATATAGAAATAGATAGCAAAATTAGGTGAAGCACCTGAAAGCAAAAAAAGGTTAGAGATTGACTCTCCCCTACAAAGAGATAATATTACGTACACTTCCATGTTGTTCTTCATGAGGATACATTGAATAGTTCGATTAATCACTTTTGTTCATCTATGAACAATATAATTTTTCTTTTCCCTTTTGTTGAAATGCATTAGAATTCAATCCCAATCATTTCTATAAGAAGGCTTCAATGTTATTGTTTCCCAAGTTGTTGCTGTTAGATAATGGTTGGGCTCTTGTTTCAAGGTAAATTGCATTGATATTCTCTGTAGAGTCCATGTTTCGGAATTGGACTAGTGCGATTTGTCATCAAGACAAGAAGAAATAATATCAATGTCATTTACCCAGAAACAAGATCTCAACCAAGTCTTCAATGTGTTAATGCATGGGCATTTAACGCGAGGTTCTATTTACATTGCTATATTGAGTGAGGATCTTATGGGAAGCATTTTTGTTTGTTGTCTTGTTGGTTGTGACTGTTTTCCCCTATCCTAGGGATAACTAAAGAGATTATGTCTCGAGGCCCACAGGTCCTAGACATGGAGTATCGAGAGCCATATTGACTTGAGCTTGGCCCTAGAGGGCCCATCTTTTCTTCAGCGCCTCCTATCTATCTGCAATAACACCATCCATCCCATCGACCTGGTTCTGAGGTAGCAATGGGTCTTGCTCCATGAGGTAATGAGTTCGAGTATCATGTTATGTGTCACTCTGATTCTCAAAACATTTGAATATGTGCATTGAATTCTCTTTTGTTTCATGACGTTTGCTTGGAAATTATGCCCTTTAACTTGTCCATACCTGGGGGGGATGACAGAGTGCCCTAGTAAGTTGGTTCCCTTAGGGATGAGTTGCCACTGGGTGGGTCTATGAAAGGTCATCGTCCATTCCTTCCATACTTACCACTTTTCATCATTATCCCTCTCATCTATCACCTGCATTGGTTCATGCATTGGGTTTGCCAAGCTAGTAAGGGTTGTACCTTACCTTGTGGAAAGAAGGGGTTAAAGGCCCAGCAGGTAAAAGTAGAGGGCAAAAGTTAAAAGCCAAAGATGAAACCTTGAGATGCTTCGCCCAGGGATTCCCAAGAAAGCAATAAAAGGCTTCTTAGCAAGAAAAGGGGACTCGTAAAATAAAATAAAACTCAAGGCCTAGTTGGTGGATAGGGGGTTTCATCATGAGCCAGCCTATTAGGTTCATGGGCATGTAGTGGTATGGCACTACTATTCATTTGGTCACCACGCCAGGGTAGTGGCTCTTGGTGGCATAGCCAAGAGAAAGGGGGTCTCATCACGAGCCAACCTTCTCATCTCCGTGAAATGTTTGTGGGTAACGCTGTCACCACTAGTCACCACGCCATGGTAGTGTCCTGCAACTATTCTCTTGAAAGAAAAAAGCAATAAGACAAAGAGTAAAAAGGCATTGAATGGGCTAGGAAACAATTGCATCCATGACAAGGTGCAACTCACCCTCTACAAAGGCACCCACAGGTAAGACCTACATTTCCCTGTTATCACTGCACCCCTTGCCCAAGCATCCCCTACACCATCTCATGCATTTACATGACCTAGATTGGTCTTCACCTGGAAACACCTCACACCTGAAGAGGATTAGCCCAATAGGACATCTTGAGACCCTCTCCAAACCTGGCTTGTTAAATAGCATAACGTCTTTGAGTATTTGTCTGGGTAAAGGGGGGTTTGATGCACATGTTTGGGTAACTTGATTATTAGATGTGATTGACATTGCTATGATCCCTGTGACTTATGAGTCCATGGAGGGCATACTTCTTGTTGCTGCAGGACCATGCCCGATGGACAGGTACATATGGGGAGTGTAATGTCCCTTTCCAAATAGGAGCTCCAGAGAGGGGGCTTAATGGTCTAAATCGCCCCGTTAGACTATAGCCAGGGCCAAAGAGGGGTAAACAGGGTTACTAGAGGTCACTCCAGTCACAGGTGTTATATTCAGAAAGTGACATTGAGCTAAAAAGAGTTAATAGCGCTTTTAAGTCATTATGAGCTAAAAATAGAAGTCAATAGTGAATTAGGGTTTCAACAGTGATTTAGGGTTTTGGAAGTCAACAGTGAATTAGGGTTTCAGCATGATTTAGGGTTTTGGAAAGCTATAAAGGAAGGGTCAACGACCTAATTCATTATTATGCAGATTATGACTTGTCATTGAGGAGAAGAGGCGCATCTCAGGAGAGATAGTTCAGTGGATTCCAGGAGGAAGACACCAATGGATGATTTCGGTGTTGAGAGACACACCCAGTCACCGGGAAGATCATTCAGGTCTTCCATCATTCTTCAGTAGCAATTACACAGTGTTCAGCAGCAAGGGCACATTCATCCAGAGTGAGGGCACAACTTCTGAGAGGGTTTTTAGTCGACTTATCCCGTCCAGGGAAAATTTCGAGATTTCCCTCCGACCCATTTGAGAGGAGGGCAAGGCACATCTTTTGCCTGGTTCCTCATCAGATTCCAACGGAGGAATCAACTGGGACGCATTTTCCAGACTTGGACGTGCGACACTTTTGGCGGGCACATTTGGGGTTTCAGAGCGAGCATCAGATCAGATTCAGGGAAACCCTTCCGACCCATTTCCCAGCAGACCAAGGCAGTCGTTTTGAGACATATCTTGTCCGATTCCGACGGTGGAATCACTAGGACGCATTTTGCTAGAAGAAGAGGGGCGCATTCCCCCAAGGGTATCCATTCGGGGTCCAGATTCATCAGCAGAGGGATCCGACAGATACCAGTACTGAGGACTAGAGCAGGGCACATCATTTGGGATAGTTTCCAGGCCATTCCGAGAAGTATAGCTCCCAGGGCGAACTTTCTAGACTAACAATAATTATCGTCAGAGCTGCCATAGTCCCAACGCATCCATTGATTCCGCAGTGCTCCCATATTCCGGGTATTATCTTTTAGTAGCTTATTTGTATTTCGGCTAAGATCCTTTGTTTGTTGATCTAGTCGAGTATTGTCAGTTTATTCAGCCACATTCGACCATTTTGTAATCCACAAAGATATCATAATACAAACTTTGTAGTCCTTTGTCGCATTTATTATCTGTATGATAATTTATATGTTGTAAACCATTGATCCTACACACATTAGCAGCGTGTCCCAGACTAGCCAAGTCAGGAACATTACAGGGAGATGATTAGTTCGGATCTCCATGGGGCTAAAAGCCCACCAGATGGATGCTGTGACCCCAGCCAGGGACAAAGGGATACCAGAGGCTTGCACCAGAGAAAAGGGAGGATGTTCCACAAGAGGCACTTTGGCAGGCCTGGACCTAGGGGGGTCTTGCCCTCCCACCATGACGTTGGCCCTTGAAGGCCCCTGACGTCATCATTTTGAGCCTTGACGTCATCCAGTTGGGGTTTTTGGCATGAGGACAGCTTGGTTGGCACGTGTGGCAGTTTTTGAGGGGTTTTCAGCCCTAACGTTTCACTTTGGAGGCTTAGCGTTCCAAGAAGGTGCCCAACGTCACCCTAGGAGGGGCATGGCGTCATCCCTAGAAGATAAAATTAGGGTTTTAATTGTCAATTTTATGTAAAACTGGATTTTTGATGTAAACTGGCCATGTTGGCCTTTTTTGACCTAAAATGTAATTAAAGGTCACTTGTATTATATAAATAAGGGAAAAATCTCTTATATTTTTCATCATCTTTCACTCACACAAGTGTGAGGTCTGAAATTCGGCCTCTTTTAAGGCTTATTGGCTGAAATAAGTGGTGCACAACTCTTGGAGGGAGCTTATCTTGGTGTATTTTTGCATTTTCATGGTGGAAAGTCTTCAACTAGGGTTTGTGGCTAGATTATTCTTGATGAAGTAAGTAGAAATCTGCAATCCTTCTTTATTTTGAATGGTTATGGTGTATTTACTTGTTCATTTATAAGATTATGAAATTGCTAGTGTGAAACCCTAGGAGAAAAGCACATGTTATTGTCTTCTTCTTTATAACTCTTCACCTACTTGATTTTGCTAGAAGACACCTCCCTTGAAGGATATACTAGAGCCCTACCTTAGTAGCACTCTAGTATCATTGCTTCATTAAGCTTTCGTACTTTTATTTCAAGCTTGACCTAAAGACGAAGGAAAACGCTAGGGCCTAGGGTTACCTACTTCCTAGCATCTTTTCCTTCTAGGGTTTTTGGATATTGAGGCCTTAGGTTACTAACACCTCAATCATCCTCCCTCTTCCTTTAGCTCACCCATTATCATTTGTTGTTTCCCTCTAAGAATTGCCGTTGCAATATTGACTCCATTTACCCTAAAAGACACTAGTTCATACCTTGCAAGTGATTGATTGACTAGAACAACTCTTAAACCATCTACTTTAAGACCTTTGCTAACTATTTCTAACTTTAAATTAGACTAACCTACTAACTAATTTGCTGCTTTTGCAAAAGATTGCTACAGCCATCTATAACAGCAACAAATTCATCTTAAAAGCAAGTTTTAAAGCTGATTATTTATTGCCATCATTGCTTCTGACAATTACTAGCATTTTGTCAAGTTTATGTTATTATTTCTGGTCATTTTTGAAGCTCTATTGAGGCATAATTGTGAAGCTATTGCTATATATACATTGCTGCTATAAATACTTCTGTTGCTTCAGCTTTTATATCAGCTTGTTCTTTTTATCAAAGTCTATGGTTTTATGAAGCACTAACATCATATGGTACTTGCAAATAGTGTTTTTCTTGTTGTCTTGTTCTGGGTAGATACACTTAAAATTACTTTGCTTCATCTCATTAAAACCTTTGAAACTTTTGATCAGAGTGACCTGTGAGAGGGGTGAGACTTTCTTGATACTCTTACCTTAGCCTTCTCAAACCCCCAAGTCACTGGGGACATCTCCCCTGGGGTACTACTCCTAAAGAGAAAGAGGTGTCTTGTTTAGCTGACAGTGATAGGACAACCTCCCGTTACGCCAATTTATTGTTCACTTGCCTTTGGCTTTCGGGCAAGTACAAATTGCACGATAACAGTGACTATTAAGCATCTGCAGAGCTTGGTTGTTCCTCTTGTCAATGAGTTTCCCTTGAGTGCCGCTGAGTTCAAAGTGTTGTGATTTAACATCCCAGCTGAAGTAGCCCAAGCTTGGATTGGGTGTTAAGTTTTAATAGTAATATATTATCTTAAGCATATATGTCTTATATGTTGTTTTACTGCAAATTTTACGAAGAATTTTAATTCTGTTCAGTGTTAAGCCCTTAAGGCATTATACTTTTATCAAGTCTCTGATTGATAACATTCTGGTTGTCTATCTTGGTATCCTCATTTGTTATGAAAAATGTTTGTACAGGAAAGCACATTTTTGGAAGCTTGCATTGAAAATCACACAAAGTCACATCTTTACATGGATCAAGTCCAATTTGAGCCTGTTCAACCTTGGACTGCAACTGCTTTGACAGCTGATGGCGTTAAATCTGAAGTTGATTCTCAAATTAGGTAATGGTGTTGCCTTATATGCAAGATATTGGTTTGTTTGACATCTAATGAAGTTGAGAAGTATACCTGGACTTTATAGCTAATTAAACATTATCATTCCTAGCTTTGTCGTCCTCTTCATTCACATCATTATACTTGATTTTAATATTTAAAACTTGAAAGTTAACCATAAGGAGTAAAGCTTCATTCCTTTCTGAGTTTTTGCTTTCGATTTGATATATCAAAATGACTTTTGTTTATCTTCTAGTGCCTTTCTTGATACTTGTCTATGTCAATAATCAGGGACATCTTCAAGGCACCGGATCTCATTAGAGCTAATGGGGGAATTCGAAATTACCTGTATCAATTGAAACAGCCTTCTGCTGAGTCTAGATTAGTTGAAGTTGAAGGAAGCAACAGCCTTGGCAAGCTTCAACTCACATGGAGGACAAATTTGGGTGAACCAGGCCGCCTGCAGACACAACAAATCCTTGGAAATGTAGGATCTTGTTTCTTTGTTATGGGTTTCCAAAAGCGAACATAGCTTAATTTATTGGTAAATATTTAATATTGCAATCAGAGTAGAGAAAAAGCTTAGGATATATGTAGCACTAGACCACCAATTTTGGTTTCTTATATTTCAAATGGGTTGATTGCAAACTCTGAGTTCAAATTGTTCATGTAGTGATGGGTTTTTTGTAGAAGTTGAAACTAATGCACTTATCAAATTCAAATGACATATTCACGAGTAAGTTGGGAGTAAAACAACCTACTTAATTGCCTTATTTTCATCACCTATTCTTTTTTTGTTTAAAGTTTTCTACTGATGCAAGACCCTGCTTACTCTTTTGGTCTTCAAGAAGTTGCTTATACTGAGATGCCACATGAAAATAGACGTTGACATGAAAGCGTGCGTTCTCTTTGAAAGTGGATGGTACTCACTGCTCACGAGCTAAGTTGCATGATTCGGGGAAACAGATACGAGTTTCTGAAACAGAAACATGTATATGTAGAGAAAAAGCTTAGGATATATGTAGCACTAGACCACCAATTTTGGTTTCTTATAATTCAAATAGGTTGATTGTAAACTCTAAGTTCAAATTGTTCATGTAGTGATGGTTTTTTTGTAGAAGTTGAAACTAATGCACTTATCAAATTCAAATGACATATTCACGAGTAAGTTGGGAGTAAAACAACCTACTTAATTGCCTTATTTTCATCACCTATTCTTTTTCTGTTTAAAGTTTTCTACTGATGCAAGACCTTGCTTACTCTTTTGGTCTTCAAGAGGTTGC
>JASDQU010103358.1:422099-456521 GCA_032191745.1 Picea mariana | reverse complement strand
TGGCTCATAGCTCATCCTATCATCCTCAATCTGATGGACAAACTGAGATAGTGAACAAATGTCTGGAAGGCTACCTTCGTTGCTTTGTCTCTGATAAACAAACACAACGGTTCAAATGGTTACCCTTGGCAGAATGGTGGTATAACACTTCCTTTCATACTACAACAAAAATGACACCATTTATGGCATTTTATGGATACCACCCTCCTTCCATCACTTCTTCTCTAAAATAAAAATCTAAGGTTCAAGCAGTGGAAGATCACATCGAGAATCAACAACAAGTTCTCCAAATCTTAAAGGACAACCTGACCATGGCACAAAATCGCATGAAACAACAAGAAGATCAACATCGTAGTGAAAGAAGTTTTGAAGTAGGGAATTGGGTATATTTAAGACTACAACCATACAAACAGATGTCCCTCAAGCAAGCCAAGAAGGATAATAGATTATCACCAAAGTATTATGGCGAGGATAAGGCCAAACAAGCAAAACTCAAGCGAGGAGAAGGCTAACTTGAGGCTCTTGACACAGAGATTCAAAGGTGACCGCATAAGCAAGAGATGTCTTCGCCACGGAAATTGGGTCCCTTCAAATCTGAAGATGATTTCTTCGAGGCCTTTAAATTGATGCAAGCCATGGTAGAGGACCTTTACCATGAAAGAGGTCAACAAAGGAATCCAAAAGTTGAAGAAGGTGAATCTTCGGTAAGAGCAGAAGGAGGAGTTGGAGGTGGTGGACCTTTGGAACCTTCTTCTCCTTCATCCTCATCATCTACTAATGAAGCAAATGTACATTCCTCCAAGGATAAGCAAAAAACATCATCATTCTTCTGATATGTCGTTATTAAAGTTAGATGTAAAGTTTCAATTACCCACTTATGATGGTGAATTAGATGCGGAAAAGGTAGATAATTGGGTGAGACAATTAGAAGTCTATTGCAGGATACAAAAGATTGTTGATGATAAAAATAAGATCCAACTAGCAAATCTCAAATTGGGAGGCACAACTCTCATATGGCGGGAAAGAAGAACTAGAGATGATATTAAGAAAAGTGGTAAGACAATCTCTTCCTGGAATGATTTTGTTATTGCATTAAAACAACAATTTTACCCTTTAGCTTACATGCAACAAGAAATGATGAATTGGCAATGTTTAAGGCAATCAAAAGGTCAAAGTGTACAAGAATATACTCAGATATTTCGTAAGAAATCTTTAAATTTGGGTATTCCATTATATACACAAGAGACACTCCTAAAATATATTGGTGGTTTACATTCTTATCTTAAGCACAATATTCTTATGCTAAATCCTTCTAACTTTGATGAAGTATGTGTACAAGCCATTCACATTGAATCTAGCAAAGGGAATCTTGGTGATAGTGTTTATACAGATACTTGGCAAAGAAAGGATGCAGGGAAAAGGAAAGAGAAGAAGACAACCACAGCAAGAAAGGAGAAGCCTACTTGCAATCATTGCAAGAAATTAGGCCATGATGAATATCGTTGTTGGGTCTTACATCTTGACTTGAAGCCAAAGAAGTTTGTCAACCATGGAAGGAAGAATACCACAGCTGCGACAGTTCAAGTGGATCTTGGATTAGATTCCAGTGATGAGACACGGGTTGTAGCTATGGGAATCCAAGGTATAAATTTTGTTGCAAGTTCTAGCTCTTCTAGATCAGATGATGAAAATGATGATTGTAAAAGGAATGAACTTTTCCACATAAGGGTTATAACACATAATGTTAAAGTTGATACTCTTGTAGACAGTGGATCACAAGCCAATATAATCAGTGAAGATGTTGTGAATAACTTGGGACTTGAAACTAAGTCACATCCTAAACCATATCCATTGGGATGGATATGTGGTGATAACAATTTACAAAAAAACAAGCAATGTAAAATCAAGTTTGCAATCACTTCTAATTATGTTGATGAAGTAGAGCCTGATATAGTGCCACTGGACATATGTGGAAATGTATTGGGAAGCCCATATATTTATGATAGGAAAGCCATATTCTATAGGGAAGAAAATAAATATTGTTTCAAGAAAGATGGGAAGGAGTACATTGTTTGTGCTCATCGCATGAAAACTGACAGGTCCTTTGCAGCTACAGGGCAGTTAAAAAGAATGCTAAATGCAAGAAAATTTTTAACACTTATGTCTGTAATAAAACATGAAGTTAGTGATGCTAAACATGAGATGATTCCATATGTTTCAAACAGTCATGAAGTGTCACCAGGGGTACAACATGAGGTTCAACTGCATAATTTGATTATTGTTCCTGTTCAAAAGAGTAAGCATGTTGTTTCATTAGCACGTTTAGTATTGTTATTTGGTTTGTTTCTATTCAGTAGTGTATGGATTCTAACAACGACAAACAAAGTAGATGAATGTGCAGTTGATGGCATGATTACTTTGATAAACAATGCTATCTCAGTTTTCATGTTTGTTGTGATTAGCCAGGTGATCATTATCCCAGCAAGGAGGATGGATGATACAGGACAAAGTGGGGAGGCAGTACCCTCACTTCTTACCTCAGTAAAAGTAGACTTTTGGTGGTCCAAAAGCTTCCAAAGTGAGGAGGAATGATCCAGGAGGCTCCCCAGGCTCAGAAAATGCTCAAAAATCAAAGTTCTCAGAAATGGATGAAACCAATTCCATCGCAACCGGCTCGTCACGTTGATTCTGGCCATATATTCATTTCCTCATAACAGACTCTGGATGTGAAAAATATCGCACGACAATCAGATTCTTCTATGGCAAAAGTCAATGGTCAACTGGAAAATGAATAAGTTCCACATGGCCCAGACATGGGCAACCACATGGAAATTCACTACTGGTTGGCATGTAAAAATTATTTGGGGGTCCATGGGATTTGAACCTCTAACCCATGGCTAGCTCCAAGTCTTTGGAAAAGTTCAATTAACAACCTGCCAAAAGTCAAATTTATGAAAAAAACCCATTTTCCTATAGTTTTGGGGTCAAATTTCCAAAGGAGGGCACAAGGGGGATAGGGCTAAGCCCCAGCATGTGGTTTCATTATAGGATCATGTCAAAGGGCTAATTCTAGGTGCACCTAAGGGTAGATTAGCCTAGATCCCATGGAAGGCACCCCAAAACCAAGAGCTAACAGTTAAGGGGGCTGGCGCATAGCACTTGGAGTGCTGGCACTTGGCCATGTGGCCCCATGTGACCTGGTAAAGGGGGCGCGTGCCCTGTCTTGGGGGCTACTCTGCATTTTTGGTTTAAAAATGGTTTTTAAACATTACAGAGGTGATTTTTGCCTGATATTATGCCCAGAAAATGGATTTTTTTAGGATTTTAGGCCATTTGAAGGGGGATTTGATCCCAAAAAGAGGCCAAATCTTGAGGGAAGTTGGGATTCCTCATCTGAGCCTTGAAAACTATAAGAACCAAGATTTTTGAATCTTGTAGGAGGACTTTTTAATGCAGGGTTTTGAAGGAGCAATTTGTAAATTTTGGCCTTTTCTCATGTTTTGAGAGGCGTTTTTCTCATGTTGTTGAGATGATTTTGATGGTGCATGCATGAATCTGAGCAAGGAGGCCTTGCACAGAAGACATGAAGCATGTAATGTAATAGAAAAGAACATTGTATGAGAACTTTGATCATTTTTAAAGAGCAATAAAGAGGTCCTCCACTTTGAAGCGGGCCCGGAGACGTAGCCAACGATTGGTGAACTCCGTTATCAACCTCTTGTCTCTATTTCTCTTTATGTTTTGTTGTTCTATTATCTTCATTTGCAGTGTGGATATTATTGGCTGATATATTTATTCATTAATAAGCATCAAGTAAAAGTCACATTTGATATTCCGCAAACAAGATAACAAGTTTATTCATTTCTCATTCTTAATGATCCGATGCAAAAACTACATTAAACTAACTTGCAAGTTATCAGTAATACCTTCGTTTTTGGATCATTTATACTTTAAAAAATAGGCCTAAGCATGGGTAAACCCATGGGATGACATCCCCATACCCATTACATAATCTTGAATCCCAAAAAGGGCCCTAAAATGGGACGAGATCCCACAATATCTACTTCATCTTGTGCTCTACCTTCGACAGCCTGTCGAAGTCCAAAAAATAGGTCAAACCTAACCAAGGATCCTCAAAACTTGGTCAAGGACCAACAGGTCCCCAATAATCACCTGTGGCTCATCCCAAGTCACTCTGATCTGGATAATTCTACCTCAAAAGTATCAATATTGGCTCGAGTTTCTTCGACTTGTTGTTGTGCCACGACCTCCTGTTCAGCAAAATCCTGGATAGCAGCTTTGTTGGCAGGTCCCTCTAGGCGTTGTTCTGATGCAGTGATGGCTTCTCTAGTTCTGCTCCTTTGCCTTCGATCTCTATGAATAGCTGGAAAGTCTCATATTGTATAGGTTGGAGCCTCTGAGTCACTTCCATGAATTTTCTCTGAATGGCGTCGACCTACTATTGAGCACTGCGTTTTTCTTGGGATCGCTTCATTCTTTCAACAGCTGACAAGGCCTTCAACTGTGCCTATATTGTTTCTACTTGATACTTCACCTCTTGGAGATGTGACTCCAGTGTCTTTATTTTTATATTCATAGTGAGTCGGTCATACATCTGGGAACTGTGATCACTTAATTGCTTACATTCCATGTCGAGGCCCTTGATTCTTTAAACTGCGCTTCGGGCAGTTGCTTCTCTTTGATCCCTTACATCCTACGAAGTGTCAGGCACTGTGTGAAGCTCTAAGTCTATTATTCATTATTGTAGTTTTTGGATAGCTTCTACAAGATGATCTACTTGATGCGTGACTCGGTCTTCTGCCTGTGGTTTTAATCCTGTCACAGAGCGAAGTGCTATGTTGACTGCTTCTTTCACTTCAAGTTACTCTGCAAGCAACTGTTCCTTTTCTTGTTGAATCTGTGCTTTATCCTTTTCAAAATTCATCTGGAGAGAAACCTTCTCCTGCTCTGCAAGTCGACATTGTTCTATGAGTACTCCTTGCACTTGCTTCAAGTCCTAGGTGGCTTGTTCTGTTTCTTCTTGTGGTTGACGAAGGCAAGCTTTAGTTGCATCTATTAGTCGACGGAGTTGGGCTAGCTCATCTCCCAACTCTGTCTCTCCTGATGGCAGGGGCGCAATGGACACTGCGCGACTAGACTGAAGGGCCTGCTGTACCCCTTGGAGTTCGACCTCAATTTTGTCTTACATTTCCTCCTGCTTGGCTTCTTGTTTCTCCATGATTTCCTGCAAGGTGTCATTTAGGGCTGCTAGGATGAAGTCAAAATCATCGGTAGTGAGTACAGTCTGCATCTTGGTCATGGTGGCTCTGAATTTCTTTCAAGAATAAGGTTTCAGTGGAGAAACCTTCCTCTTCTTCAAGGGATTGGTCTCATCTTGAGGCGGTGTTACTTCACCTTGTTTTTTTTCAACTTATTTTCCATTTATCGCTTCTACTTCGTCATCACCCCCTCGGTCAGGTGATACTGAAGCAGTCTTACCTGAGGCGTTGCTTAAGTCATGGACCTCTTCGGTCTTCTTCCTTCTACTGGGTTAGGGTGTATTATGTTCTTTTTCTGTGGTCTCTGGGCTATCAAGGTCAGACATCTCTGCAAGGTCTGCAGGAATAAGGAGGTCTATCGACCAGTCCTTAGTGATCTCCTCAAGGTCCTCTTCCGTGAGATTGTAGTACGACTGAAGCTCCTCCTTATGGTCGTCTTCTCACACTGTAATGTAGATGAAGTGTCAATATACACAGAACTTCATCAGGGTTCGGAACCTCTGTAGTTTTTTTGGAGTCATGCAAGGTTTAGCTTCGATGGCCCTCTTCAGCTGGAGGTAATATGTGTGAAAAACAACGTTCGACTACCACTTTCTGCTCATATTGCTTGAGTACCAGAGCATGGTGAACTTTGCAACAAGCGGATCGAATGGCTTGATGTCTAGGAAGGTCTCACCTTCCGGTATTTCCCAAGCAACAAATGCGATGAGGTTCAGGAGCTAGCTAAAATGGAATTCATAGCCCTGATCTTGTGCTTCACGGCAATCCAATTCAAGCTGATTCACTAGGTACTTCGCCCATTTCATCTGTAGACCTTCCATGCATTTCTCCGTGAGTTCAATGACAAAGCTTGTGACCTACGTGGGTCTGTTATTTCGTACTAGCTTCCCTACAATTAACTGACATTCTAGGCGCACTGTGCCATTCTCAATGGAAGCTACCTTGTAGCCTCACGTCCCCTTCTCAACATCGTCATATGTATCCTTGATATTTTGTGCTAGTGCATGATCTATGGCTTTTCCTAGATAGAATTACTATGGATCAGGTCCTGGCATACTCAATCCTGTGATCCTATGGATCAATGTCAGATAAACTATGATACGGGGGTCGAGCCATAAGTATCCGCCATGGTAACATGAAAGTAGTAGCTTGACATAGGCGTTAACTTCCTGGTGCCTTTCAAAGTGTGGGATTTTCATTACATTCAGCAGGGTGGACTGTGCGAGGTTCATTGTCCATGGCTGGGGGATTATCTTTGAATTCTTCCCCTTTGTCTTGGTCAAGTATTTGTACGGGGCGAGCATGCCATGGTTCTTGAGATATCTGAGGTTGAAGTCGTTGAACTTCAACACTGTGATCTTGTCTTATTGTTCTCTTACTGCACGTATCCCCTTCCAAAGGTACGCAGTAACCATGGTGTGTTGAAATAATGTAACTACAAAGTGTATTCTAATTATTATTGTAGAATTATTCATTAGATCAATCCCCTATTGTGGATTGATCATGTCAGCTATTGTAAAAGACCAAATCCCCTTTTGTGGATTGGTTAAAGTATAATTGTAATAGGAAGAATAAGAAGTCGGCCCTAGAATATATTAAAGAGGCCCCAGAATATATTAAAGTTGGTTATAACCACCCAGAAGAAGAGGTCGGCCTTGCCAGTGAAGATATACTTCCACACGTGCCAAAATTGTATAAATATGGAGGCTAGCACCTCACTTAGACACACACTCACTTGTTCTTTGAGAGACAAGTTTCGGAGCTACAGTTGGATAAGAGAGAGAGAGGCAGATCCTTAGGAGAGGACTTTCTGTAATTGTTTGAGTTATCTCTTGGCATTGTATTGGCTATCTATAATAAGGAATTTTTGTTGGGTTTTCTCCCCCATGAGGGTTTCCCAGGATAAATGATGTGTCTCTTGTGATTGTGTATTTCTCAGTGATACTATATTATGCTATTGTTATCTATTGAAATGAAAAGAACTCTAATAATAGCTTAAACATTAACATGGTGTACTCAAAATCTATTGGCACACTATCTCGACTCACCGCACCGGCTAGAGGCAGGATGTAATCAAAAAATATGGTCGGGATCAGCTTCGCATTTTCTAGGTCATCTTTGTGCTTGGTTCTCTTCTCTGTTATTGGTCGGGATGGCCCAGATCCATGAGTAGTTGATGGGGAGGCTTTCACTCCTCTCATCGATGACACTTGTACACCCACAGACATTACTCTTTCAGTCATGAGGTCAATGAGTACCTCCTTCACAAACTCTTCGATTATGCTAAGTTCTTCGGACATACGCGTTCGTGGTTGAATCTCTCAAGTTTGAAGAGTAACTAGTCAATGCAATGGGACAGATGGTGATAGCGCGATCATCACTATGTAAATCAACTAATCTGTGGGATCAAATTCATGGTTATCAAAAGTGTTCTTGGTGTAAGGTTCGATGAAATAAATAGAAAACAAAGCAATGGATCTCTCCAATGGCTAAGAAGCCTCCATTAACTTAGTTTGGTCTGTTACGGCGCGGTCCCAACGGTTTGATGGTGAGTTGTCTAACCATAAATTCATTTCTACCTTTTCAAGGTATCGGTCTAATAGTTATATTGTTCCCAATGGCTATATTTCTTCGCTATGGAAAAGTGCCATGTGACATTGTTCTGATATCCCATCAAAGTTCTTGTTTTGCAAATTTTCCCTCTGCGAAGTTCCCTCTAGAACCTTATGTAAATTTTCGATCTTTGCTCTCTTCTTGTTGAGATTTCGAGCCTTCTTTTTGGTGAGCTTCATCTCGTTATTCCTCGTTCCATTCTGATTCTTATCTTCTTTTGGCATAGTAACTTCACGTTGTTGAGATTCTTTCCTAAGATTCAAGAGTAATACTTCTTCTCTATCTAGGATAGGTACTTCAATCTTCTGCAAATCTTCTTGTGTTCTTGCAACTTTGACATCAAGGTCTCTAGTCCTAAGTAGCTTCGATATGTTCTCTTGTTCTTCAATCAGCTATGCGATCCTCCTAGTCATGAAATCTTTCAATTCTTGCTTCTTCTTCTCTAAGACTTATTCTTCCTTCCCTCTGGCCTGATCTCTTTCAATCCAAGGTTTTCCTAGTAACATAGAAAATGGAGCTATGTTCTCAATAAATTTAACAACCTCAAAATATTCCTCTATCGAAGTTCCATGAGCACTCATAGATATCCGGGTAAGTCTTCCACATAGGGTTATCATTTTTCCTCTAAACAATCCTATTCCTCCCAATGAAGAAATCATACTAGGCTTTCCTATAGCTTCCCAAGTTCTTTCTGTCATGATATTCACCTATGTTTCTTCATCCAGAGAACATTCAATGTCGAAGTCTCATATGCTTGATTCAATACACTCTTTTTATTTGAAGATCTTTGATAAGATGATATGTTGGTGGTCATTCAGGATTTCTTTCATCTATAGCAATACTTTCTCTGATTCTTTCTAGGGTTCTTCCATAATCTCAGTTTCTAGATCTGCCTTAGGGTTTTCTTGGTTCATATTCATTCTTTCAACCTTAGCAATCATTCAAGGGAATCATATACTTCATGGTCCATATCTCTATAGCAAAGACAATTAGATCTACTACCAGGGCATTCCTTAGCTAAACGTCCCGGTCTTCTGCAACTGTAACAAAGGGTTAATCCTCGTTTTCTTTTAAATGATCCCCAAACTTTCATATACTGTGCCCTAGGATCATAGTAGCTAACCTGAAAAAAATTATTTCTAGGATACTACATCCATTTGTTAGTCCAAACATTCTCTCTATGCATAGGTATAACATATCTTTCACTATTCTTATCAAATCTACTCATATCAAATCTTCTTTCATCTATCAGTGCCCTAGTTTTCAAGCTAGGACAAATATTATCAAACATACCTAGATCCATACTTTGGAAACAAAAATTTCCATTAATCTTATCTTCAGTAGAGAAAAAAGCTTCCAGATCTAAAACTTTTCACTATTCTTACCTTTATCAAAGAACATAGCTTGCAAATCTTACCTCTTTTCTTCAGATTTGATCCTTCTTCTTGGCATAGAGCTTCACATGTCAAGTGGAATGTTGTGCACTAGGGAAACAGATCTATGCATGGAGTTTTCATAGTTTTAGGTCTGATCTTCACGCAAAGCTTCTTCTTCCTCAGTTTCTAGCAATCACAGTTTCGGTGCCAACAACAGAACCATTTGTTGGCACAGGGGTAGACCCAGGGTTCAACACTACAACAATGCACCAACAAAACCCTAACTATCGTCCCTTTCGACAACACCTATAAAGTAGATGAAGTCTCGCCCGAGGTAGAGGTAGAGGTGGTTGTAGGACTCCAGTGTCTGCAACCTTAGTTGGGACATAGATCTGTGACTGTAACACCTTAACAGGGCACTTAGCAATTATAGTTCATCAATATCCAGTCCTAGTTTATAGTGCAGTTAAACCCTAATTACAGAGCATTGCAGTATTTAACCAGATCTACTATATTCAAGAATTAAGCATATCCACATAGGCTAGATCTAGTATTCATCCATACTATTAAGCACATAGCATTAACATATCTATCTACCATTCATCTATATCGAAGCACTAAGCAAATTAACATATAAACACATCAATACATCACACAAAGCAGAGCAACACAGCATGTATGTGGTTCACCCCCACCCTGGGGCTACATCCACCAACTCTTCGTCTTCTTTATTATCTTCTTCAATCACTTACGTGCACAGAGCCACAAAAAACCTACTCCGCAGAGGACAGGAGATCTGCGCACCTCGCTAGATCCTCCTTCCCTAGGCTAGGCTACAACACTAAGCCTCTTCTCAATCTCTTACACTCGCTTGCACTGAGCTCTGCAAGCCTCATATAGTATGAACAAAAGCATTCTCCACTTAGCACTTATCACTTTCAATCACATAGATCGAACTACTGAACTACTTCCTACATCGCTCAAACTTTTATTTATACTTTGAAAAATAGGCCTAAGCATGGGTAAACCCATGGGCCGACATCCCCATACCCATTACATAATCCTGAATCCCAAAAAGGGCCCTAAAAGGGGTCGAGATATAGCGATCTCCACTTCATCTTGCGCTCCACCTTCGACAACCTGTCTAAGTCCCAAAAATAGGTCAAACTTAACCAAGGATCCTCAAACCTTGGTCAAGGGCCAACAAGTCGCCCAAAATAAATCTATGGATTCCTATATCTCTGGATGGTGCCAGTTCCACCTCTTGGTTTCATCATCTGGCATCCAGGTCTTCACAAAATGTCACTTAAAAACGAAATCCAAATATGCACCTTAACAAAACAAATTACCACCAAGGAATCCAAATGCCCAGATGTTAATCCCCACATATGACATACGGTCCTCAAAAAAAATAACAACCTATAAGAAACTTTAGATACTTGGATGTACATGCCCTGCATCTGGCATCCACCCATCCAGACTTCTCTAATACTCCCGCCACGTGGCTTCCACTTCACAACACTAAAAATTCCACCCGACATCTGTCATTCAACCACATGGTGTATTCCTATTTTCTACGGTGATGTTTGGGTCCCACCCTACACCTATGAATATATGAACCTGCATGATTGTAACACACCAGACCCCCTAATCCTTACTTAGGTTTATGGAGTGTCAAAGGTTCCTCTTTCACCAATCATTTCATCTCTCTAAATAAACCTCATAGATAAATTATGCTCATCAAGATCTTTCCAAGCACTATAACCATGATCAAAACTGAGCTCTATATCAAAAGTTACGGCCTCCTAAATTTTTTAAGGCCTTCCTTTATCAATCCACCTCACTACCATGTGGCATCCACATGGCTCCTTGTCACTCATGCCATTCGACATGGCATTGACACAGAATCTAGTTTGGCACTTGCCACCTGGCACATTGGGCCCTCCAGATCAACAAATTTGATCACTTGGTCCTCTCTTCATCGTCATCGGGATTCTTCTCCTTTGGATTTTAGTCACCCCAACCATCAATTTATGATGACGAACACTTTGACAGGTCAATTTCCAAATCTGATGGCCCTCGAACCCTAACAGCTAATGGATTTGATCATGTTGATGCCTTTCACTTGTGCAACGATTAATTCCCACTCCTTTAACCTCTTCTAGGGTGAACAGGTGGGACCTACAGTGAATCCACGGTTGAGATTTCATCTCACCTGCTCCTCAATCAATGGTTTTCATTTGACCTTGAGATCCTCTTCATTGTCGACTCATTCTTCTATCCTCATTGCAGACCTCTATATGCCATATTTCGATGAATGACTGGGATCTATCGGCCTATAGATATGGCGACTAGGGTTTAAAGAGAAGACCTAAGGGCCTCCATACCCAATAGGGCCATTATAATCCCATCGACCAATCAACTATCGACACATGTCACCCCTCGAGACACACTAGCTTCCATTTTAGCACTCTCATCAGTATAACATCACTCTCTCTTGTTGCCTCACTTAAGCAGGACACACAACGATCTACAATTAAGATTTAATTTTTCCCATGCACCAATCAACTGTTCTCATTCTTTCTCAATCCTTTTCCATTGTCAGTACTCCCTCGTCATCATCAGAGCTCCTTTCTCCAACTCTAGGTCACTTTAATGACTTGGTTTCTCGATGAAGAATCTCGATCTTCCCATCGCACCAAATTGACGGCTATCAATGGCTCTAGGAATTATTTTTTGTCAAACCATCTCTCTCTATTTCACAACTTGAAACTTTCAAAAACCCAACCCTTTGACGTATGGTTGAGATCCATTTGCCATGATCAATCAACAACTGTTATTTTCCCCAATTCAAATGCAACATTTTATACTAGATAATGGTCCAAAATTGGTACTTAGCCAAATTCATGGGTTCTTCAAGGGTCTTACCAAATCTTCAAGAGTTCAGAAACTACTCTGAGACTAACTAAGGCTTTCTAAATTCATCAAAGGGAAATTTCTTGCATAGCTTGCAATATTTCCACTTAAGTACAAGAGGTTCCCTCGGGCTTAAGGTCCTTTTATCTATACAAGGACCTCCCAGCTACCATAGCATCTCGTCCTTCCTCAAACAAATATTTTTTCCATATCTTGCAAACTTTCCTCTCAAAGATGAAAGACTCTCTGAATTACACATTAACCATACAGTGAGTACTTAATTTCATGAGTTATTAGATTGTTAGTGAAAACAAACAACCATATTCCATTTCACTTAGGAATTCAAACATTCCATGTATTCTTTTCACATTTAATAGTCGAATAAGAAGTATCATATTTACAGTATTAGACATTCATATAAGAAGCCAATTCAAACACTTATATGTTTAGTGAATGTGACAACCAACCAACTGATTGAGAGAGGACACTTTTTTTCCCAACCTTAGACCATGTTGCAGAGTTCCTTCCTACAACACACCACCCCCATTCCAAGCCATGATATCATAAAGGGATTGATCCAGTTGGTCCTCATATTTATCATGATCCAAGAAGGTTACTCTCATTCCTCCACTGACAACAACAAAATTTCCCCCCTTCCCATTGAGCTCAGGAATTCCACAGTCTTATTAGGTACCTTTTGAACTGGATTTCCTTTGCACAAGCGAACCCCTTCTCTACTAAAAAATCCCTCAGAAACCTCCCCTTACTAGTGTCGGTTTCTATCTAGTAAGTACCAAGCTACAACCCTCTATTGCTCTAGTCTAGATCTGGGTCTTCTCTGTTTTAGGATGATCGTCAATATTTTGGATCAGCTTCCTATTTTCTTCAAGAAAATCTCTCCAATTCTTCTCTTTTTCTATGTATGACAATGAACACCTATGTTCAATGCATCATTCACTTGTGAGCCTACCACTCACTTACTCTTATCCAGATCATTATATTCTCACATCTTCTTAATTCTCTGGTCACTTTTTCAATACCGCTCTTCATTTCTCTTGCTAGGACAAAATCACCTTTTTTATGTTTCTCATTTCCACCCTTTTCCTCCTCTTTTCTATTCTCCTCGAGGTTCTTGTGACTTCTTCCCGACATAACCTATTATCTAGGGTTTGAATTTCTAAAGGGGAAAATTTTGGGTGTCCTATTCATTAGGTTATTCAATTGACCCCTTTGTCTTCTCAAGAGATCAAGACTATCAATAGTATTAACTGTCTCAACCACAATCATGTTCCTTCATGATAGTTCACATGGCTCTATGCAGATTCAAGTGTGTGAGCACGTGATGTATCAATTTGCAGATGCAGGATGAAGTTTTAAGACAACGTCTTATTTTCCTCATTGAATCTTCTTCATTCCACCTCATCCATCCCACTTCATCAATTCCCACTTGTGACATCATGACCAGTACCCTCAAGGATTTTCCTTATGATTCATTTGTCTAGTGTTTTTCATTAATCACGATATAATTACAAGCTTCATAATCACATTATATGAAGTCTTAGCATAATTAAAATTATGGGGGGAAATAGGGTGTCACATTCCCACCCCCCTTAAAGAAACATTGTCCTCAATGTTTAAAACACCATATATATATATACACACACACACACACACATATAGAAAAAAAAATGGATATTCCACTTTCATGGCATCTTCCAATTCCCATGTAGCCTCATCTACTCCAAAGTCCTTCCATTGCACCTTGACCTGAATGATGGCTCGGTTTCGGAGAATGTTTTCTCTCCTATGTAGGATGCGTTGAGGTATACTACTGGCCCCACTCTTTCTAGGACTTCAAATGGTCCATAGTAGCAGGGTGCCAACTTAGAAAATGTCCCCATTCTTAGGGAAATCCTCTTGGGTTTTACTCGAATATATACATGATCTCCCACTTTGAAATATTTATGGGTTATATTTCTATCTACATAGCTCTTTTTCCTATCTTTTGATGGGAGGAAGTGACCACTCTTCAACTAAGAGGAAATAGTTTGGTCTGAGGTTTTCTAAATATAACCTAAGTCGTTTAAGGTAATTTTCCCTGACGGGTTTAATGACTCGATTAGACGATGAGGAGATCTATCCTAAGAAAAGAAAAAAAGGGTTTCTAACTATTTAAAAACAAATTCCTACTATTTACAATTATTACAAGATTACTTTTTTTACAAAATATACAACATATAGATGGTACAAGATTTATGGAAAAGTCTTGTGAAAAGAATCGTTTTCGAGGAACTAAATCTCAACCAAATTTAAAATAGGATAACTAAGAAGATTATGTCTCAAGGCCCACAGGTCCTAGACATGGAGTACCGAGAGCCATATGACTTGAGCTTGGCCCTGGAGGGCCCATCATTTCTTCAGCACCTCTTATCTATCAGTAGCAGCAACATCCTTCACATCAGCCTGGTTCTGAAGTAGCAATGGGTCTTGCACCATTAGGTAGTGATTCAAGGTATCATGGTGTGTGTCACTCTGATTCTCAAAACATTTGAATATGTGCATTGAATTCTCTTTTGTTTCATGACATTTTCTTGGAAATTATGCCCTTTAACTTGTCCGTACCTGGGGGGGATGACAAAGTTTCCCTAGTAAGTTGGTTCCCTTAGGGATGAGTTGCCACTGGGTGGGTATATGAAATATCATCGTCCATTCCTTCCATACTTACCACTTTTCACCATTATCCTTCTCATGTTTCCCCTACATTGGTTGGGGCATTGGGTTTTCCAAGCTAGTAAGGGTTATTCCTTGCCTTGTGGGAAGAAGGGGCTAAAGGCCCAGAGGGTAAAAGTAGATGGAAAAATTTCAAATCCAATATGAAACCTTGAGATTATTCACCAAGGGATTCCCGAGAAATAAATAAAAGGCTTCTCATCAAGAAAAGGGGACCTATAAAATAAAATAAAACTCAAGACCTAGTTGGTGGATAGGAGGTCTCATCATGAGCCGACATATTAGGTCCATGGGCATGTAGCAGTATGAAACTTCAATCCATATGGTCACCAAACCAGGGTAGTGGCTCTTAGCGGCATAGCCAAGAGAAAGGGGGTCTCATCACGAGCCAACCTTCTCATCTCCATGAAATTCTTGTGGGTAACATTGTCGCCATTGGTCACCATGCCAGGGCAATGTCCTCCAACTATTATCTTGAAAGAAAAAGAAATAAGACAAAGAGTAAAAGGAATTGAATGGGATAGGAAACAATGGAATCCATTACAAGGTGCATCTCACCCTCTACAGAGGCACCCACAGGTAAGACCTACATTTCCCTGTCATCACTACACCCCTTGCCCAGACATTCCCTACACCATCTCATACATTTACATGACCTAGATTAGTCTTCACCTGGGAAACACCCCACACCTGAGGAGGATTAGCCCAATATAACATCATGAGACCCTCTCCAAACCTGGATTGTTAAATAGCATAACATATTTGAGCATTTGATTGGGTAAAGGTGGGTTTGATGCACATGTTTGGGTAACTTGATTATTAGATGTGATTGTCATTGCTATGATCCTTGTGACTTATGAGCCCATGGAGGGTGTAGTTGTTGTTTTTGTAGGACCATGCTCGACGGATAGGTACATATGGGGAAATGATTATGTTGGACCTCCATGGGGATAAAATCCCGCCAAATGGATGTTGTGACCCCAACCAAGAGCAGAGGGATACGAGAGGCTTGCACCAAAGAAAAAGGAGGACATTCCACCAGAGGCACTTTGCTAGTCCTGGACCCAGGGGGGATCTTTCCCTCCCACCATGAAGTTTTCCCTTGAAGGCCACTAACGTCATCATTCTGAGCCTTGATGTCATCCAGTTGGGGTTTTAGGCATGAGGACGACTTGGTTGGCACATGTGGCAATTTATGAGGGGTTTTGAGCCCCAACGTTTCATTTTGGAGGCCTAGCATTCCAAGAGGGGGCCCAACGTCACCCTAGGAGGGGCATGACGTCACCCTAAAAAGATAAAATTAGGGTTTTTATTGTCAATTTTATGTAAAACTGAATTTTTGATGTAAACTGGCCATGTTGGCCTTTTTTGACCTAAAATGTAATTAAAGGTCATTTGTATTGTATAAATAAGGGAAAAATATCTTATATTTTTCATCATCTTTCACTCACACAAGTGTGAGGTCTGAAATTTGGCCTCTTTTAAGGCTTACTGGCTTAACCAAGTGGTGTGCAACATTTGGAGGGAGCTTATCTTGGTGTATTTTTGCATTTTCATGGTGGAAATTCTTCAACTAGGGTTTGTGACTAGATTATTCTTGGTGAAGTAAGTAGAAATATGCAATCCTTATTTATTTTGAGTGGTTATGGTGTATTTTCTTTTTTCATTTATAAGATTATGAAATTTCTAGTGTAAGACACCTCCCTTGAAGGATATATTAGATCCCTACCTTAGTATCACTCTAGTACTATTGCTTCATTAGGATTTCATACTTTTATTTCAAGTTTTACCTAAAGAAGAAGAAAAATTGCTAGGGCCTAGGGTTACCTACTTCCTAGCAACTTTTCCTTCTAGGGTTTTGGATGAATGAGGCCTTAGGTTACTAACACCTAAACCATCCTCCCTTTCCCTTTAGCTCACCCATTATCATGTGTTTCCCTCAAAGAATTGTCACTGCAATAGTGACTCCATTTACCTTAAAGGCACTAGTTCATACCTTACAAATGATTGATTGACTAAAACAATTTTTAAACCATGATCTACCTTAAGATATTTACTAACCATTTCTAACCTTAGATTGAACTAACCTACTAATTGTCTTGTGGTTGTTGCAAAATATTTCTACAGCCATATATAACAACAACAAAAGAATCTTAAAAGCAAGTTTTTGAGATGATTTTACATTTCCTTCATTGCTTCTAACAAATACTAGCATTTTGCCAAGTTTAGGTTGTCATTTTGGGTCATTGTTGAAGCTTTATTGAGGCATAATTGTGAAGTTATTACTATATATACATTGTTGTTATAAATATTTATGTTTCTTTATCTTCTATATCATCTTATGCTTTTATTCAAAGTCTATGGTTTTATGAAGCACTAACATCAATTGGTACTTGCAAATAGTATTTTTCTTGTTGTCTTGTTTTGGGCAGGTACACTTAAATAATAATTTTCTTCATCATATTAAAACCTTTGGGACTTTCTTATCAGAGTGACCTGTGAGAGGGGTGGGACTTTCTTGATACTCTTACCTTAGCCTTCCCAAACCCCCAGGTCATCGGGGACGTCTCCCCTGGGGTACTACTCTTAAATGGAAAGAGGTGTCTTGTTTAGGTGATAGTGATAGGACAACCTCCTATTACGCCAATTTATTGTTCACTTGGATTTAGATTTGGGGAAAGTACAAATTGTGTGATAAAATTTTAGCGTCGTTTTCAGGGATCATCAAGTCAATTTTCCTCGAACGACACTTTTTTGGTAGGCCTTTATCCAAAATCCTTTACTTCACAAAGCTTACCTGGTGACTCCATTGAGGGTGATTCCCTCTTTTCTCTTTGATGATCCCTAGAAGGATTATCTGGCGAATCCACTGAGGGTGATCCCCTCACCTTTTTTTATAATCTTCCGAAGATTGTTTGGCGACACCACCAATGACGGCTCGTAGTGGACATCAATAGACACTCTATCTTCCTCCTATCCATGTCATCCCTGTAGCTTCTCCTAAATGTTCTCTCGAAGAAATTTTTTTCTATTTGGACCTAGCTAATATCCAAGGGGGATTACATGATCTCCTGGAAGAAGTCGACTCCTGGATACCCAAATTCCTGGGAGAAGTAGGATCTTATGGAAACACATATTGGACTAAATTTTTTGAGGGTTATGAATTCCATCAATCTGGAGAAGAACACCCTAACACGTTTATGAGACTTTTTCTTAAACTCACTCATCGGGAATCCCAAGAATTGGATTAATACACTCCAGAGTGGAAGCCTCAAAACACTTGAAGATTTGGAACAGGCTTTCATGAGGAGATGGGGTAAGGTAGAAAGTATGTCCTCTATTTATTCTCAATACCTCAAAATTTGCAAGCAAAGTGACGAAGATGTTAGTTAATTCAATGATACGTTCAACACTCTCATTACAAAACTTGAGCCCAACTTTCACCAAGAGATCATCATTCTCCAACACTGTTTAAAGTCCTTAGAAGGAAGATTACAATTTACCCTCAAGAACTGATTTCCTACAAGACTATAAGAAGCACAAGATGTTGCTTGCTAGATTGAAGAGAATCTTAAGTTCGTTGACTCCATCCATCAGGTCAATTTTTTAAAAAATGATGACACTTTGGATTTGAATAAGGAAAGCATGGGAGGACTAGAAAATGACCTCTCGGAGATTCTAGAGGAAGAAAATAATACTTTCCCTAGGAAATGGAGCACAAGTTTCTCAAACATGAAAGATTCCTTAATTTTTTCAAAGCAACATGAACCCTCTAAGGATCTAGGTACCTATGAAGAAATCACTCAGTTAGAAAGTTCACTATCACAAACCCAAAAGCCTCTTTCTATGAGACTTCCTCAAACAATAAAACCTCTTGCTCCAAAAGAACAAATGTTTTAAAACACTTTGAACCTACAAAATGTTGCAAGACAAGAAGATGATCCTAGGTCCTTATCATGCAAAGACTCCCATTTTGAACGTTATCACCCAAAGGCTACTCATGAGAATTTTAATTATGTAGATTCCATATTTTCCTTGTTCACGCTAGAAAATCAAGACATGAGGAAGCCTAGGATTGAATGCTTGGGCCAAACAAGTAAGGACTCAAGGGTAAAGCTTGAAGAGCCCCAGGTGTATGCTGACGATCTACCCCAACATTTCCCAAAACCTAGCAATGATAGGACCGACCTGAGCATCAGTATGGCCTATATCTTACAAAACGTCAAAAGGATTCATGGAATGTTGGAAATCCCTTATTTGACAAAATAAACCCCACATGACCAGCAATTGTTCGAAGAAACTTCCACACTATTACAAACTAGTCATTTTGAGCAAAATGAGCAAAAACCCTTTCTCACTTCCTTGCTAATAGATAACCTATATCTTCACAATCGCATGCTTGACTCTGAGTCATCTGTCAATATGATGATTTTGAAGGTTATGAACCAATTGAGGCTGGAAGTTATAGGGCCTTATACCGACGTTCATATATTTGAGTCAAAGGGGATCAAGGTCTACAGCTTGATGGAAGGTCTTCAAGTACACTTTGTTGACTACCCTGATTTCCCCATCATAATGGATGTCGTTGTTGTCGATATACCTCACACTTGGGGAATGATATTATCTAGGGAATGGGTTTCTACTTTGGGCGGAAGTCTATAGATGGACTTGTCCTTTGCAACTATCCCTGCCAGGGACCAAGATTGCATCACCTTGCATAACGAGCCAAAGAGAATGGAACACATCGAAAGGTGTAATCATGGAAATAGTCACTACAACTCCGTAGATCCATTATTATTTCAATATTGGACCACTCTTCCCTTGGTAGAAGAAGATAATATTAATGAGATAACATGCACCAAGGGAAAGGGTGACCATAATCTTCCTAGCAATCACAAGGAAATCATTACACAAGGTAGTGACAAGACGTTACATTTGCACGAAACATACATAAGGGATAGTGCTTTGATAGGACCCCACCCCATCGTTCTAGAGAAATAAAGAGATAAAATTTGGGTGATTATCCTAAAAATGCCTCTGACCTTTCTAAATACTGGGATGACTATTTTTCTACACAAGAAGAGGACGATTTGATAAGGTTTAGAAGGAAAGGAGTTGGATTCGTCAAATGGAAAGGGAATAATGAACATTTGTTGACTGAGCCAAACCAAGAAGACATACTAATTACAGAACCCCACTGCCCTCCCTCAACGCAATACACTGGAGTACACGAAACAATTGATTCTAAAGGAGGGGACTACAAGCAAGGATATTTGGTTTTAGAGTGGGATACAAATATGGGGGAGCCTAACAATATTAAGGGATGCACAAAGTTTTGTCTTGGACCTTTTAGAGTTGGAATGAAGTTTGTAAATAATTCCTACTATCTATCCACATTGGAAGGAAGAAGACGTCCATTACCGGTTAGTGGACACCTCCTCAAACCCCATCAAGGGAAAAATACTTGACTTCATAGGTAAGTACATGTAAGTAGGTAGACATTTTCATTCATTGTATATACCATCTGCATATCATGCTAGAGTAGTGTAGTTGTAGTTTCGTTTCCATTTGTATATATGTTTGCTTACTTTTATTTCATTGTATCATATATGAGCCAGGGATGATATCACCACCCCAAAAGATTACTAATCGCTTTTATTGAGATCTAGTAGATCACAGGTCATGCCAGAGATGTTGAGGTTCTCATGTGTTCTACGGTGAGCACATGTCCCAAAGTTGGAGCCAAATGTTATCCCCTATCATAGGTACAACTAAGGATATTATGTCTCGAGGCCCACAGGTCCTAGAAATGGAGTATCGAGAGCCATATCACCTAAGCTTGGCCCTGGAGGGCCCATATTTTCTTGAGCACCTCCTATCTATCAGCAGCAACAACATCCATCCCATCGGCCTGGTTCTGAAGTAGCAATGGGTCTTGATCCATGAGGTAGTGAGTCCGGGTATCATGGTATGTGTCACTCTAATTCTCAAAACATTTTAATATGTGCATTGAATTCTCTTTTGTTTCATGACGTTTGCTTGGAAGTTATGCCCTTTAACTTGTCCATACCTGCGGGGGATGACAGAGTTTCCCTAGTAAGTTGGTTCCCTTAGGGATGTGTTTCCATTGGATGGTTCTATGAAAGGTCATCATCCATTCCTTCAATACTTACCACATTTCATCATTATCCTTCTCATATTTCCCCTACATTGGTTTCTGCGTTGGGTTTTCCAAACTAGTAAGGGTTGTACCTTGCCTTGTGGGAAGAAGGGGATAAAGGCCAAGAGGGTAAAAGTAGTTGGAAAAAGTTAAAAGACAAGATGAAACATTAATATTATTTTCCCATGGATTCCCAAGAGAGAAATAAAAGGCTTCTCAGCAAGAAAATGGGACCCGCAAAATAAAATAAAACTCAAGACCTAGTTGGTGGATAGGAGGTCTCATCATGAGCTGGCCTATTAGGTCCATGGGCATGTAGCGGCATGACACTGCCATCCATCTGGTCACCAAACCAGGGTAGTGGCTCTTGGTGGCATAGCCAAGAGAAATGGGGTCTCATCACGAACCAACCTTCTCAACTTTGTGAAATGCTTGTGGGTAACATTGTCACCATTGGTCACCATGCCAGGGAAGTGTCCCCCAGCTATTCTTTTGAAAGAAAAATAAATAAGACAAATATTAAAAGGCATTGAATTGGCTAGGAAACAATGGCATCCATGACAAGGTTCAGCTCACCCTCTACAGAGGCACCCACAGGTAAGACCTACATTTCCCTGTCATCGTTGCACCCCTTGCCTAGACATTCCCTACACCATCTCATACATTTACAAGAACTAGATTAGTCTTCGCCTGGGAAACACCCTACAGCTGAGGAAGATTAGCCCAATAGAACATCCTGACACCCTCTCCAAACATGGCTTGTTAAATAGCATAATGTCTTTGATCATTTGTTTGGGTAAAGGGGGGTTTGATGCACATGTTTGGGTAACTTGATTATTAGATGTGATTGAAATTGCTACGATCCCTGTGGCTTATGATCCCATGGAGGGTGTACTTGTTTTTGTTTAAGGACCATGCCCAAAAGACAGGTACATATGGGGATATTATTAGTTTGGACCTCCATGGGGCTAAAATCCCACTAGATGGTTGTTGTGACCCGAGCCAGGGGCAGAGGGATACCAGAGGCTTGCACCAGAGAAAAAGGAGGACATTCCACCAGAGGTACTTTGGCAGGCCTGAACCCAAGGGGGATATTTCCCTCCCACCATGACGTTGGCCCTTGAAGGCCCCTGACATCATCATTTTGAGCCTCGATGTCATCCAATTGGGCTTTTAGGCATGAGGACGGCTTGGTTGGCACGTGTGACATTTTCTGAGGGGTTTTGAGCCGCAACGTTTCACTTTGGAGGCCTAGCATTCCAAGAGGGGGCCCAATGTCACCCTAGGAGGGGCATGACATCACCCTAAAAAGATAAAATTAGGGTTTTTATTGTCAATTTTATGTAAAACTGTATTTTCGATATAAATTGTCCATGTCAACCTTTTTTGACCTAAAATGTAATTAAAGGTCATTTGTATTGTATAAATAAGGGGAAAATCTCTTATATTGTTCATCATCTTTCACTCACACAAGTGTGAGGTCTGAAATTTGGCCTATTTTAAGGCTTATTGGTTGAATTAAGTGGTGCACAACTCTTGGAGGGAGCTTCTCTTGGTGTATTTTTGCATTTTCATGGTGGAAATTCTTCAACTAGGGTTTGTGACTAAATTTTTCTTGGTGAAGTAAGTAGAAATCTGCAATGCTTCTTTATTTTGAATGGTTATGGTGTATTTTCTTTTTTCATTTATAATATTATGAAATTGCTAGTGTGAAACCATAGGAGAAAAGCACATGTTATTGTCCTTTTCTTAACAAACTTCTCACCTACTTGATTTGCTAGAAGACACCTCCCTTGAAGGATATACTAGATCCCTACCTTAGTATCACTCTAGTACTATTGCTTCATTAAGGTTTCATACTTTTATTTCAAGTTTGACCTAAAGAAGAAGGAAAATTGCTAGGGCCTAGGGTTACCTACTTCCTAGCAAATTTTCCTTCTAGGGTTTTGGATGATTGAGGCCTTAGGTTACTAACGCCTCAACCGTCCAATATTTTCCTTTAGCTCACCCATTATCATTTGTTTCCCTCAAATAATTTCCTCTAGAATAGTGACTCCATTTACCCTAAAGGCACTAGTTCATACCTTACAAGTGATTGATTGACTAAAACAACCTTTAAACCATCTACCTTAAGATCTTTACTAACCATTTCTAACCTTATATTGAACTAACCTACTAACTAGCTTGCTTCTGTTGTAAAAGATTGCTACAACCATCTATAACAACAGCAAAAGAATCTTAAAATCAAGTTTTAAAGCTGATTTTACATTGCCTTCATTTCTTCTGACAAATACTAGCATTTTTCCAAGTTTAGGTTATCATTTTGGGTCATTATTGAAGCTTTATTGAGGCATAATTGTGAAGTTATTACTATATATACATTGTTGTTATAAATATTTATTTTTCTTCATCTTCTATATCAGCTTACACTTTTATTCAAATTCTATGGTTTTATGAAGCACTAACATCAATTGGTACTTGCAAATAGTATTTTTCTTGTTGTCTTGTTCTCGGAAGGTACACTTAAATAATACTTTTCTTCATCTTATTAAAACCTTTGGGACTTTCTGATCAGAGTGACCTGTGAGAGGGGTGGGACTTTCTTGATACTCTTACCTTAGTCTTCTCAAACCCCCAAATCACTAGGGACGTCTCCCCTGGCGCACTACTCATAAGAGAAAGATGTGTCTTGTTTAGGTGACAGTGATAGGACAACCTCCTGTTACGCCATTTTATTGTTCACTTGCCTTTGGCTTTGGGGCAAGTAAAAATTGTGCGATAACAAGTTTCTAACTATTTACTAACAAATTCCTACTATTTACAATGATTACATGATTACTTTTTTTTAAAAATATACAACATATACACGGTACAAGATTTATGGAAAAGTCTTGTGAAAAGAATCATTTTCGAGGAACTAAATCTTAGCCAAAATTAAAATAGGATAGTATCTAAATCTAATATACAAATATTACTAAAATACTCTAAACAATATTCAAACCAAACTAAATCTATTAATCAAAATAAGCAGGTATGAATGTAAGTTATAATAGTTTTAGTTCAAATGGGAAAATCACTTAAACTAGATAAAAAATTGCATTAATTAATCAAAACAAAAGAACAAAATTTGCTAACCTATCCCGACCAAGAGAAATATTTTAACTTAGTGATTGAGCCTTTCCATGTGAATATTCATCGAACGATCCCCTTTATAAATAGAAATCTTTAATAGGAAACTGTGCAATTCGAGAACTATAATAATCCTGGTGAAAGCAACTTCAACAGAATATAGAAGTTCTAATATAGATGTGTAAAGAACCAATCATCAAATTCAACTCTTCATGAAAAAATTATTGATATACCATTTCGACCAACATAATACATCTCATTGACAAAAATAGTTAAACATATACAAATCATACAAGAAAAACTTAATATATTTTGCACATGTGTCTATACAATGTTTGCATAAAGAATTATCACAAGTAGAACAAGGAATCTAAAGTGCATACATTAATTATTTGAATGGGAGATATATAAATAATAGCATAACAACGTGTTATTAAAAATGGACAAAATCCAAGATTTAATAACACATAATTATGCTTAGAATACTGTGAACATATTATTTAATGATAGATGGTATATTAAAGCAACTTGAAATCACTCACAGAAATAAAATCTAAGGCAATCCAATGTTCATTTTCCTCTATTACATTATCCCATTCATTCCTCTCTTCTCTCCTCTTTCTCTTGAGATCTAAGTCTTATAAAGAAATCCCAAAATATCAATCCATAACAAGGTAATGACATCAAGTCTCTAAAGATCTGGACTATCTTAATTAGTTGTCTTGTCTTATAATAAAAATAGGAAATATTGAACCTTGGGCATGGCGATGCCCACAACACTTGTACAAAGTTTGTTGACTACAACCAAACATAGCCACAAGTGGATTATGCAATATTTTTAATCAAGAAAAATCATAAGCGAATTTGCTCGGGTCATATCCATGCTGCTCCAAAATGTGTTCCAAATAAAAGGTCTACAAAAGACAAAGGGGGTCGTTAACTAATCGATCAATGTAAATATTAAAAAGGAAAGCTACAAAATCTTTGATTTTGCATCTTTCTCTTAATAAAGTAAACAAAATTAAAGCAAATCAAAACACTAAGAAAACAAACTAAACTTACAAACCAAAAAGGTAAAACCTGAACACTAAATTCCAAAATGTGTTCCAAATAAAAGGTCTACAAAAGACAAAGGGGGTCGTTAACTAATCGATCAATGTAAATATTAAAAAGGAAAGCTACAAAATCTTTGATTTTGCAGCTTTCTCTTAATAAAGTAAACAAAATTAAAGCAAATCAAAACACTAAGAAAACAAACTAAACTTACAAACCAAAAAGGTAAAACCTGAACACTAAATTAAGAATTTGAGATGAATGACTACTGCACATTATAAATCCTTTATCATTTAAGTGATGCCACCATTCTATACCCAAATTTTTTTCAAGAGATTTGGTATCACAAATATACTTATCTTCTGATAATGGATGAAGCTCTTTTAAACATAAATGTTTATCAGTTTACAAAATTGAATCTATCTCCAATTTTATGAGGTACTTTGAAGCTCTGAAATAAACCTGGAGGAAACCCACAGTGAAAGCACGATTGGCTTCCATTACCAAGATTAAATATCACACGAGGATCGTCAAAGCCTACAACGATTTCAGGAAAATATCGCTCGGATACATCGATGGTCATTCCATCAATTTTTCAAATGTTAATCTGCTCAACTGATATATGTCGAGAGACCTTACGAAGAAATTCACCTAAATTGCTTGGACAAAGCACGATATTGACAGTATGCCTCAACTATTTGGCATCCCCTAGACTTGACCCATGACTACGAAAATGATTTGAACACAACTCGAAACCTACTGCAAATTCTCACAATAATGAAGGTAGGGTTTAATCTGGGGGGAACTTTCGATTTTAGGAGGGAGATACAGGGTAATACCAAACATGGAATACGTTGGAATTGTGAAATGAGAAGTCCAAAGTGGTTTATGTTGATTAATGTATGTACTATCTTCCTGTAATAATAACCCACTAAAATCAATGACAATGGTGAAACTTACTACCCTCCAATCATACTAACCCCATCCAGATGGACGATTTTGCAAGCATAAGCGAGTACACAGAGTTGCATAAGCGAGTACACGAAGTTATGTGTTCAATAAATATGGTAATGGTTGATGTACTTATGCAGGTCTGGGTCTCCATCACTCATTTGTGTGCACATGGTCTATTTATGACAAAATTCACTCGTTGCTACAACTTATCGCCAAGTGTTTCAAACTACGGGTGTCATGAGCTAATGAATTTAGTAGATGCTAGTTTTATTACGAATATTGTTATCCCTTGACCAAGTTTTGATGAAACATTGGTCGGGTTTGACCACTTTTTGGACGTCGACAGGCTGGTCGAAGATGGAGCGCCCAAGTGAAGCTAAGATCACGGGATCTCACTTGTTTTGTGGAACTAGCAAGGGTTTCATTAGGTTTTTTGTATTAGGTTTTATGGGATGTCGGCCCATGGGTTTACCCATGATTAGGCCTTTTTGTAAGCGAATGAAAAAGTATAAATAAGAAGAGATTCTAAGGTAGAAGTAGTTGTAGCTTAGTGAAAGGGATGTAAGTAGATAAGTGCAAGAGGCAAGTAGTTATGAGTTTCTTTGTGCAAAAGAACATGTATGTAAGGCTCTATGCTTGTTAGAGGAGTTGGCTCTGTGCCTTGACCTGATTTTGGGAAGGTGGATCTGGTGCTTAGTGTGCAGATCACCTGTCCAGTGCGAAGCTTGGCTCTGTGGCTTAGTGCATAGGAGCAAACAGATGTAAGATATTGAAGAATAATAAAGAAGAAGAATTTGTTGGTGGATGTAGCCCCACATTGGGGTGAACCATGTAAATCTTGTGTTGATGGTTTGCTTTATGTTGTAATGTTTATGCTGTGAATCTGGTTAGTGCATTGAATGTTATGAATGATAGATATATCTATGAATGTTTAGTGATCTGTATATGTTGAATGTGTTATATCTAACTTATGATGCTAAGTGTGATGTGTATTTAGTCATTATTAGTACGTTGATAAGCTAATGCATGTTATCTCTAAGTACCCTGCGAAGTGTTGTAATCACAGATCTGTATCCCAGCTTGGTTACATACATCTGATTCCTATAACCCCCCTACCTCTAGCTCAGGTGAGATTTCACCTACTTTGTAGATGTTGTTGAAAGGGTCAGTAGTTAGGGTTTTGTTGGTGCTTTGTTGAAGCGTTGAACCCTGGGTCTGCCCCTGTGCGAAAAAATGGTTACGTTGACGGGACTGAAACTGTGATTGTTGGGAACTGAAGTAAAGAAAAGAGAAGTTGTGTGCATAGATATGTTGTTGTAGTGCGCAGTATTCTACTTCACTTGTGAATCTTTGTGCTAATAAAGAAACCTAATCTGAAGAAAAGAGGTAAGATATTGAAAGACATAAAGCTTTGTGCTTGGAAAGAGTAAGATAAGTGGAAATTTTTGTTTCGAAAGCATGAATCTAGGTAGGTTTGATAGATTCTGTCGTAGTCTGAAAGCTAGGGTACAGTTGGAAGAAAAAGTTGATCTGAATAAATTTGATAGAAATAGAAAAAGATGTGTTATTCCTATGCATAGAAAGAACTTTTGGACTAATGAATGGATGCAGGAACCTAGAAAGAATTTTTGTAGATTGTAGGTCCAGCACTATGATCCTAGTGCGTAGTATAGGAAAAGTTGGGGAACTTATAAGAGAAAGAGGGGATTGACATTATGTTATAACTGCAGAAGACCAGGACATCTTGCTAAGGAATTCCCTAGTATATGTCCTATTTTTCTTTGTTGTAAAATTGTTGGTCATGAGGTTGAGGATTTCCCTAAGATGATTGCTAAAGTTGAAAGAATGAACATGAGTCAAGAGAATGAGAGCATATTAGAACATCATCAAGAGAAAGAATTAGAGAAAGTTCTGACTACATTAGAACAATTGAAAGAAATGATGAATGATCACAAAGATGTCATTTTATTAGAGATCATGAAATAAAAATAGCGCATAGATACAAGAATAGGAGACTTCATGATCCGGATTATTTTCGGCACGAAATGAGAGCGGAGATATAATAAAGAAATGCACAGAGATATTGCAGATATTCAATAATATAACAGAAATGTATTAGAGATGCAACCATAAACACAGATATACGGTAATACACGATTTTTATTAATCAAAGAAATGTACAGAGACTGTAAAAATACAAAGTGAAAGACTCGCTAGAATGGCGGCAGCTTATTTCTGAGAAGAGATGTGACGGCTACTCGCATTCATAAGAAGATGATTACAATGAGGCTCTGAAGACCTTTTTACAATAAACAGGAATGCCAAAATTCCTAGATATCCAAAAACCTAACCCTAGGAGATGAAGCGCCAAAAGTCATGCGGGTCCCGTTTGGGTAAGTTAGTACATCAACTTCATGGAGTCGTAACTTTTGCATACGATCTCCATTTTAGGCATATGATAGATCGTTGGAAAGGTATCATTGAGGAGATTCATTTTGGGGGCTCAATTATTCCTCTAGTTGTCATTGAGAACCTTGATCTCGAAAAACCTTCATTTAGGCCCTCAAAATGGCCCTGAAAGTTAAAACCTGCTAAAAATAGTAAATTGCCAAAATTGCCAAAAAATTGTTTTGAGCCAGTCAGAAAAGGTGGGTGGCCACCGATATCCACCTGGATCAATCCTCCCTCCTTAGGAATCAATGGTCTCCATTGCGTTGAGTTCCCAGGGGAGAGGGAAAAGCGTTTGTTGGATCTGCATCTGGGTGAGCTGCTTGTATTGTTGGAGACATCGTGTTGCTTAGTTTGTGGAAGTCTTTCATGAACCTGTTGAGGTTGAGGTTGTTCAATAAGTAGAGATACATGAGAGGATGGTGTGCAGAAGGAATCTTTGCACTTTGTTGCAACCTTGTCGACCTGCTTCTGTTGGATAGAAGGTGCTTGGGGCAAGGCTGTAGTGGTTGCAGTGTCCTTTTGTTCTCCTTTTGAACAGATTGTGAAGAAGATAAATTTTGCAGTATGAGATACTACCTTGTGACACTTTTTAGGTGGAAAAGTAGTCAGAACTACCTCTGGTATTTTGTAGAGATGACCCCCCAAAGTAACAATGACACTACCGGGTCGAGACTCATAAACAGCATGGCGTCTCCACATATATGGTTGGCCCAAGAGCACATCACAGAAATCCAATGGGGCAGCATCACATAATACCTCATCTTTGAAGGGTTAGATGTCGTATGATAATAAACACTATTGGCTGACAGGAAGATCTCATCCTTGGCGAAGCCACCCAATGTTGTATGGTTGCGGGTGTGGTGTTGTCGACAATCCCAACTGTTTGACAACCTCTTCTAAGATGAGGTTCTTCTAGCTTCCGCTATCAACAATAAAATGTAGCGGGGTCCCCTTCACCCACATATGTGAATGAAAAAGGCACTCCCCCTCTTTAGGATCTGTTGGTTCTTCTGGTTGCTGAGATGAGGTTCTTCTGGCTTCCACTATCAACAATAAAATGCAGTGGGGTCTGCGTCAATGATCTTTCCTTTACCATTATTTTCATAATCATATTCTGAATCAGAGTTCGGCTCTTTGTCTTTGATCTCAGCCACTAATGACTGTTTTGAGCGACATTCATCGGTGTTGTGCCAGGGGCTTTTATATAAATCACACCATTTTCTAGTGTCCTTCTTTGTCTTCCCGTGACCCTTCTTTTCCTGTGTCTTGGACTGGTTTTCGGGAAACTGTTTGTTAGGGCCATCTTTGTCATACTTTGGTTGTTGCGGATTTGCAGACCCAAACTCTCGTTTGTTCTTATGCTTAAATTTCTGCTCAATTTTAACAGCATATCGATAAGTAGCACCGAGTGATGAGATGTAAAGAAAATCCATTTCAGTCTGGATGTATCTGTGTAGAGCCCCATGGTATTTCAGAACCAAATTTCGCTCGAAGTATTTGATACCCGGCTTGGTGCACAAGGTATGGAAGGTATTGGCAAACTCCGGAACTGCTTGGCCCCTCTCTTGCCGCAGTGTGGTCCATCTCATGTACTGGTCTTCATAGTTGCCAACAGGGTAATATTGTTCCTTTACCGCATCCACAAAAAAATCCCAAGTGGGATCAGCCCCATATATTCCAGACTCCTCTGTAGAACTTTGCTCCCAGTAAGTTTCCCACCAATGTTTGACATGAGGGAGAGCTTTAAGTAGTGCGAAGGTGATCTTTTCTTTGTCGAAAAAATTGTGAACAGAGAAATAACCTTCTAGCAGAGTTAACCATTTTTCTAGGGCTTCTGCATCTATCTGTCCTTCAAATACAGGAATATCAAAGTTAACTTGTACCTTGAAAGGTGAGGTGCCTCCAAAGTGTTCGCTTGATGAAGATGTTCCTAATTCTATCGGCAGGCGTTGAAGGATGTGGAAAAAATTCTCCATCATTTTGTCCCTCTATCGTGTGAAATCTTGCTCAAGCAACAGATTGATAGGATCATCTGCTCCGTCGTTTTTCTTTTCTTCCACCATTGAGGGTTTCTTGGGTGTGCAAGAGCGATTATATTCAAGAGATACAAGCTCGAGACCCAACTTTCTATACTCGGACCTCATCGGGGACATGCACTGAAAAAATGATCAAGAGCAGCCTGCTCTGATACCACTGATCTGGATTATTTTCGGCACGAAATGAGAGCGGAGATATGATAAAGAAATGCACAAAGATATTGCAAATATCCAATAATATAACAGAAATGTATCAGAGATGCAACCATAAACACATATATACAGTAATACACAATTTCTATTAATCAAAGAAATGTATAGAGACTATAAAAATACAGAGTGAAAGGCTTGCTAGAATGGCGGCAGCTTATCTCTGAGAAGAGATGTGACGGCTACTCGCATTCGCAAGAAGATGATTACAATGAGGCTCTGAAGGCCTTTTTATAATAAACAGGAATGCCAAAAGTCCTAGACATCCAAAAACCTAACCCTAGGAGATGAAGCGCCAAAAGTCATGTGGGCCCCGTTTGGGTAAGTTAGTACATCAACTTCTGGGGGTCGTAACTTTTGCATATGATCTCCATTTTAGGCGTATGATAGCTCGTTGGAAAGATATCGTCGAGGAAATTAATTTTGGGGGCTCAATCATTCCTTCAACTATCATTAAGAACATCTATCTTGAAAAACCTTCATTTAGGCCCTCAAAATGGCCCTGGAAGTTAAAACCTGCTAAAAATAGTAAATTGCCAAAATTGCCAGAACACTGTTTTGAGCCAGTCGAAAAAGGTCGGTGGCCACCAATATCCACCTGGATCACTTCAACATAGACTATGTCCTATTTGAGGAGACACAAATGAATATTATGACAGAAAGCACTTGGGAAATTTTGGGAAAGCCTACTATGGTACCTTCATTGGGAAGAATAGACTTGTTTAAAGGAAAGTTGATAACCCTATGTCAAAGAGTTACTAATGTACTTGTTATCATTCATGGAACATTGAATGAAGATGAATTTGAAGTTATTAGGCTTGTTGAGAACAACACCCCATTCTCTCTTTTGTTAGGAAAGACTTGGATTGAGAAAGATCGTATCAAAAGGAAATCAGAGGAAGAAGCTACAGAAAAGAAAAAGAAAGAACTAAGGGATCTCATAGCTAGAAAAACATATCGATTGATAGAAGAACGAGAAGTCGAGTTGAAGCAATAGAAGACTAGAGAATTAGTTGTCAAGGTTGAAATAACGCAAGAAGGTTTGAAAGACCTATCCATACAAGAAAGAAGTATATCCACCCAGGAAATAGTAAGAGAAGGGATATTAAATTCAAACCCTTTGAGACCACATCAGCAGTGTGAAGTCACTTTGATAGGAGAAGATAAGATTAAGAATGGAAAGAGAAATCCAGAAACAGTTAAAGAGAATCAAATAACAAGAAAGAAGGCAAGGAATCTCAGTAAGAAGAAGGCTAAGTTGGAAAAGCTACAAAAAGTTACAGAGAACAGGTGGAAGATTTCAAAGATTAGAACTTCGCAGGAGGCAGGTTTGTAGGATTTGAACCCTTTCGGAACAACAGAACCATGTAGAATGAGACTTCACTCTAGCGAAGCTATATGACCGTTGGAGGCACCCTGACCGTTAGAACGATGCTCCTGAATAGCTAGGAAACACATTTATGGGCGGATAGATCGTCATTAGACGTTGAGACTATGCTATAATGGATGGATTCACATTGATTGAGGAATTCCTGTCCGTTGGAGGAATCTGTTACAACACTCACTTATTTAACCCATCGGACACTGTGCTGGGACCATTTTTTTCTACCCGTGATTATCTGAGACAATTGTGTGTGGCAAGTTCTGTTATTATACCTCGGCACCTGTTGTTTACCCCGCTATCCATTCACCTACCCCAACTTATTTGTTAAGAGTAAGAATGTCAGTCGAGCGCACTGAGCTAGAGAAATCTATCAAAGAAGTTCTGAAGAAGTTTATGGCTGATAAACTTTGTTTGAGGGAGTACATGCATCATCGACCAGGGGATTGTAGGCTTCCCTTTCGACTGGATGTCACTCAAAACGTGCCAACCCCGCATCTGAGAAGCAAAGTAAGCATCGCGAGGATCTGGCTAATGTGAAGTAAATCCCATCGGTCTTACCAGATTATATATCACCTTTGTATGGCATGGTTAACCATGAAAGCATTCCATGGGAATTTGAGTATACATCGATCACCGTGTACATTCCGAAGGGAATACGCGTAGTTGGAACCCAATTAGGATAGATCCCCGCATTGAAGATGATCTAAAAATGAAGAAGACTTGAAAATCTTGAAATTATTGCAATGTAAATGTTATGTGTTTAAAGAAAACGGATCAATTTTGCAACACATAAATTAAGGGATTACTCATGCAAAATACACATAGACAGCAGCATAATCAATGAACATAAGCACATAAACACAATAATTGATAAAGGAGTTCACCCCTCTCTTGGGCTACATCTCCTGGTCCAGCTTCCAATGGATCATTATTATTAATTGCTGAAAAGTTCTCAAAAACATGTCTTACAATGCTCAAACTAACAAACCGACTACTCCAATGGCTTCAGAGCGTCCAAAAACCCCTGTCTAGGCTCTTTCGGCACCTCAATCAATCGAAAAACGAAGAAGTTAGGCCTCCTAGAAGTCCCCCCTTCAAGCTTGTTGTCTCTGCATCTACAAAACATACCCTTTCTTGAATGAACCTGGCACACACGCAATAAATAGCGTGAAAACCCAGCACCGGGCACAACCGCGCCAACGGTGCAAACTGTAGGACGGTTATGGGCACGCCAGCCCCTAATCGCCTAGCACCTGGGCACATAGGAGTCCATACGACCGCGTGCATTGGCAAAAGGGGCCAAACGGTTGCAACCGTGCCAACCATATTAACTCCCCACGCTCCGATCGTGGGCATATGGCACATAACATAGAACCACGGGCTTGGTTTTAAAAACCCCGCGCACCAACTGTCGGGCTATATAATATGTGGTATGGTCATATGTGCAATCGAATGACCGCGGGCCGGGGCTAAGCCCCGGCCCGACCCCCCTGCCAACGGTTACAAATTTGAATTCAAATACAATAGAACTCATACATATTACAAGGAACAATGTATAACCCATTGGCCGGTCAGATTTTTTGAAAGCTATGCAGTGGGGAGGTCCGGGGGTTGAACCCCATGGACTCCGACATAATTTTACATAACAATCAAAAGCCAATAAAGGGGTGCCACGTGGCAGCCCATGATTGGGCCACGTGGCACCTTACCATTAACCAACGAAATGCCACGTGTCACAGTCTGATTCGACCATGCCTGCCAATCATCATATGCCACATCACTTCTACCATGTCAGCGTACGGTCGTACGGCCCTGCCACATTAGCCTGTATGGACTGCACGGACTGTACAGTCAGCATCATTTTTTTGCCTGTTTGACTTTATGAACAGATTGCAATATCTCTCGCTCCCGACGTACATTTGAGACAAAACGAATTGCATTGGGTTCGCAACAACGAGGCCTACGCTCTCATCTAGTTTGAAGCGATTCTGAGCACTTTGAATTTTTGAGAAAAATTTGATCCCCTGGTCACACCTCCCCATTGGGAAGCTTTTGGACCTCCAAAAGACTATTTTCAGTCTATGTGAAGATAAGGGTAAAGTTCCCTCACCCTTCCAACCTCAATCCACTT
>JASDQU010103358.1:345802-409791 GCA_032191745.1 Picea mariana | reverse complement strand
TCATATCCTCCTGAGTCTTGGATTCCCACCAAATAAGTGTTGCACTATCCAATCTTAACGAAGCAAGATGAATTTTGGTTTCATCATCTTGAATTTTTTGTATTCTACAATATACTTCAATTTGACGTATCCAATTATCTAACTTCTCAGCATTAACTTCTCCATTGTATATTGGCAATACAAATTTTATATCAAGCTTTAATGAAGGAATTTGCGAAGGAGTTTTACGATGCCCCTTTGGAGAATTCGAAAGAGGTCTTGAACTGGTAGAAGAAGAAGAAGAAGAAGATGATGGAGGAGGAGAGGGTGGTGGAGAAGCACCATTCCCTCCATTTCCTTCTGGAGTTTTGTCACCACTGCTTCCTTTATGCCTTGAGGGGTTGGAGCCTTCACCTTGCGACAATATGTTCCTTTCCATCAAGATCTTCATCATCTCTCTCATCTCCATGACATCCTTTCTGAGATCTTCATCTTCGGCAGGAACACGTTCATGACTTTCTGCATGAGCCATACTTGGTGAATGTCTCCCTGAAACTTGCGGTGATGGTATATGCTTCCTCCTTGTCGGATGAGAACTTGGCTCCACAAGTTGACCTTCTCCTATTGTGAGTTTCAACCTTGTGAGCATCAGAAACAAAACTTGCAAACAATCAAGTCTTCAAAAACCAGTGCTCTGATACCAACTTGATCTAAAAATGAAGAAGACTTGAAAATCTTGAAATTATTGCAATGTAAATGTTATGTGTTTAAAGCAAACGGATCAATTTTGCAACACATAAATTAAGGGATTACTCATGCAAAATACACATAGACAGCAGCATAATCAATGAACATAAGCACATAAACACAACAATTGATAAAGGAGTTCACCCCTCTCTTGGGCTACATCTCCTGGTCCAGCTTCCAATGGATCATTATTATCAATTGCTCAAAAGTTCTCAAAAACATGTCTTACAATGCTCAAATTGACAAACCGACTTCTCCAATGGCTTCAGAGCATCCAAAAACCCCTGTCTGGGCTCTTTCGGCACCTCAATCGGTCGAAAAACGAAGAAGTTAGGCCTCTTGGAAGTCCCCCCTTCAAGCTTGTTGTCTCTACATCTACAAAACGTACCCTTTCTTGAATGAACCTGGCACACACGCAATAAATAGCGTGAAAACCCAGCACCAGGCGCAACTATGCCAACGGTGCAAACTGTAGGACGGTTATGGGCACACCAGCCCCTAACCGCCTAGCACCTGGGCACATAGGAGTCCATACGACCGCACGCATTAGCAAAAGGGGCCAAACGGTTGCAACCGTGCCAACCATATTAACTCCCCGCGCTCCGGTCGTGGGCATATGGCATATAACATAGAACCACGGGCTTGGTTTTAAAAACCCCACACCAACTGTCGGGCTATATAATATGTGGTATGGTCATATGTGCAATCGAATGACCGTGGGTCTGGGCTAAGCCCCGGCCCGACCCCCATGCCAACGGTTACAAATTTGAATTCAAATACAATAGAACTCATACATATTACAAGGCACAACGTATAACCCATTGGCCGGTTGGAGTTTGTGAAAGCTATGCGGTGGGGAGGTCTGGGGGTCGAACCCCACGGACTCCGACATAATTTTACATAACAATCAAAAGCCAATAAAGGGGTGCCACGTGGCAGCCCATGATTGGGCCACGTGGCACCTTACCATTAACCAACGAAATGCTACATGTCATAGTCTGATTCGACCATGCCTTCCAATCATCATATGCCACGTCACTTATGCCATGTCAGCGTACAGTCGTACGGCCCTGCCACGTCAGCCTGTACGGACTATACAGTCAGCATCATTTTTTTGTCTGTTTGACTTTATGAACAGATTGCAATATCTCTCGCTCCCAACGTCCGTTTGAGATGAAACAAGTTTCATTGGGTTTGCAACGATGAGGCCTACGCTCTCGTCCGGTTTGAAGCGATTCCGAGCACTTTGAATTTTTGAGCAAAATTTGATTCCCTGATCAGAAGAACAGTGACTTTAACCTTGGAGATAGAAATAACTACATGATGCTCGCACCCCATAGATACCTAATGAAGACCACTGGGAAGAAGCCTCACATAGTCTCTAAGCCTTGGATAAAGGAGCTCATGCAGTCCACGATATTGAACGTAATGAAGATCCCTCATTTTGGCCGACATCAGGAGGTTAATGCCTGCGTTAAACTACTCTTGTTGTGCTATCATGGAGGATATATGTGGCTCGACAAGTGAATTACTGTGGATCCAGCGCTGATCCACCAGATCATAGGATTGAGCATGCACGCACCCGAACCTCAACAATTCTACCCAGGGAAGACCTCGGATCACTCCCTAGCACAACGCATTAAGGAGGCATGCAACAAAGTTGAGAAGGGAAAGTGAGGATACAAGGTAGCCTCCATCCAGGATGGCGCAGTCCACCTAGCTTTCCAACTCATAGTTGGGAAGCTCATTAGAAAGAACTGCCCCACGCAGGTCACTGGGTTCGTGGTGGACGTCACAGGAAAATGCGTGAAGGGGATGCAAATTAATTGGGCGAGCTGTCAACGAGCTCGAGAAAGGTTGTCATGAAGCATAGGATCAGGGATACGAGTTCCATTTCAGCTAGTTTCTTGTGTTGATCACATTTTTCACTTGGCAAATGTCGGAGGGAGAAGCTTTTCCAGGAATTGAACCATCAGAGCCATTGGTCGCGAGGTTCTCCACCATGTGGTATACGAATGATATGTCGAAGCAATGGCAGTTGAACACCGTGTTCCATGCCTACTATTAGCAACTGAAGGTTTCTATTGAGTCATTCCTATGCATGACATCGCACACTCTCCACCAGTACAGACCACTAGCTAAGTTCCATGCAGACCCGCACTTTATTTATATCAGTGTACGCAAGGATGAGAGTAAGGAAGAGTTACAGTCCTATTATAAGCTGACTGAAAAAGACATGGAACATATCACAAAGGAGTGGCTAACAGAGTTCCTGGTACCAGTTGATGATGTAGAACTCTTTGACCCTGACATCATCAGAAGCCCCTTGGTCACCCAGGTCAAGCATGCAGGATAGACAAGTGTGAAGAAGAAGAATAAAAAGGAGGAAGTTCAGAACATAGAGATTGATGAGCAGAACAGCACCTCTAAAGAAAGTGGACCTAGCTTGCCTACAGGAGGAGGAGGAGATGAAGTAAATCAAGAAGGAGGAGGGGAAGAAGGAGAAAAACAAGGAGAAGGCAAAGTTACACCACTGAAGGATCCCAATACCGAGATAGAAACATCAAATAAGAGGAAGGTTTCTCCGCAGAAACCTTCAACAAGAAAGAAGACCCGTGCTAGTAAGCCCCAGATGGAGACCACACTCACGAAGGATTACATCAGTCTAGTTCATGGAGAAATTGAGGATGCATCTGAGAACCTCTTACAGGGATATGGTGCAAATCAAGAAGAGAAGTACATAAGAGTTGAGAAGGAATTGAACGAAATTCAACGAGCCATTCAATTGAGTCGTGCAGTACCTACTGCGCCTACCTCGTCGAAGACTGCAGAGTTGGAGGATGAGCTAGCCCAACTTTGAAGACTTGCATATGAAACAGAGGCTCCACTTCAGTGAGTGCAAGAAGAAAAGGAACAGGCCACAGAATCCCTAAAGAAAGAGAAAGAGGAAATCTTAGAGCAATTAAGCGTTGTGTGGTACTGTGTAACCACGTATGAAAATGAGAAAGATGAGTTCTAGGCGATGATTGAGGAGGAAAAAGTGAAGATATAGAGGGAAAAGGACCAGTTTCTTGCATAGCAGACTACAATCAAAGAAGTGGTGAGCAAAGCACTTCGCTCTGTGCCAGGCATGGCATGGGAGGAAAATGAGGCAGTCAAAGTTCAAGTAACAAATCTCGTTGAGGCCATCTAGAAGCTTCAAGAAAGGGTAACGGAGTTGGATATCCAAGAAGTACCAAGCAATCTACAGGAAGTACACGACTGGAGGGAGGAAGCCACTAAGAGAGTAGTGGAAAGGATCAGAGACCTCGCCTCAGAGTGCAAGAAGCTAAGCAACAGAAGTGCATAGACCTATGAATGCCTCATGGAAGACCCAAAACTTAGAAAGTTGGAAGCGCAGTAGCGGGCACTGACAATTCAAGTGTATATGAATTCTCTCACTACAGTTGAGAAAATGAAGAGATCATAAGAATAGTGCGTGGTCCAGTAGAAGATTACTATCATCCAAGGTAGAGTAATCAAAGTCACACAGAGGCCACAACTGGTGCAGGATGAAGCCTGCACGGTGTTTGAAGAGATCAAAGGAAAAGGTTCACAACTAGACCAAGTAGTTGTGACAATGGAAGAACGCCTGGAAGGGCATGTTACAGCGCAGATGATCTAGGAGTTTGTTGAGCAGGAGGCTCAGGAGAAGAAACAAGTCAAGGAAGCTTAAGCTAAGCTCAAATCCTTCGAAGTAGTGCTGCCCAGATCTGAGTGACTCGGGACAAGTCACAGGTGAGTGTTGGGAGCTTGTTGGCCCTTGACCAAGTTTTGAGGAAACATTAGTCGAGTTTGACCACTTTTTGGACTTCGACAGGCTGGTCGAAGATGGAGCGCCTAGGTGGAGGTGAGATCCCAGGATCTCACTTGTTTTGTGGACCCAACAAGGGGTTCATTAGGGTTTTTGTATTAGGGTTTATGAGATTTTGGCCCATGGGTTTACCCATGATTATGCATTTTGTAAGCGAATGTAAAAGTATAAATAAGAAGAGATTGTAAGGTAGAAGTAGTTGTAGCTTAGTGAAAGGGATGTAAGTAGCTAAGTGTAAGAGGCAAGTAGTTATGAGTTGCTTTATGCAACAAAACATGTATGTAAGGCTCTGTTCTTGTTAGAGGAGTTGGATTTTTGCCTTGACCTAATTTTGGGAAGGTGGATCTGGTGCTTAGTGTGCAGATCACCTGTCTAGTTCGAAGCTTGGCTCTATGGTTTAATGCACAGGATCAGATGGATGTAAGAGATTGAAGAAGAATAAAGAAGAAGAATTTGTTGGTGGAGGTAGCCCCACACTGGGGTGAACCACGTAAATCTTGTGTTGATGGTTTGCTTTGTGCTTTAATGTTTATGCTGTGAATCTGCTTATTACATTGAATGTTAAGAATGATATATAGATCTATGAATGTTTAATGATTTGTATATTTTGAATGCGTTAGATCTGACTTATGATGCTAAGTGCGATGTGTATTTAGTCATTATTACTACGTTGATCTACTCTTAGGGTTGTTCTGCGATGTGAATAAAGTTGATAAGATAATGCATGTTATCTCTAAGTACCATGCAAAGTGTTGTAATCACAGATCTGTGTCCCAGCTTGGTTACAGACATCTGAGTCTTGTAACCCCCCCTGCCTCTACCTTGGGTGAGACTTCATCTGCTTCGCAGGTGTTTCCAAAAGGGCTAGTAGTTAGGGTTTTGTTGGTGCGTTGTTGAAGCATTGAACCCTGGGTCTGCCCCTGTGCCAACAAGTATTGGTGCCATAAGTATAATAGTTTCGAAAGTAATCCTAGTCTTTGATGAGCATTATATTTGCAACCTCCGAGAACATGCCAACACACGTCTAATTTCTTTCCCATGTGTAAATAGACTCAGTGGGTGTAATATTTTGGCATAACGATGAGACTTATACCTGTAGTTTTCATCATCAATCAAACAATTGAAAGATGCATTGGTATCTCACTATTTCCTAAGGGATTGACTCGAGACTTGTGATGTTCTTGTCATAATATCATAAGGGGTTTTGACAATGTAGAGCATGACAAAGCCATGAAATAGAACCATTTATCATATCTAGAAGGCATTTAATTAACAAGACCCTTGCACTATGATCCTTTGATAGCAATTTAATACTAAAACTTAAAGAGACCAACAATGTTTGGTTTAATAAATAACCATGAATACAAATGTTTCCAATCATTTTTAAAAAGAAATCTTGTAATAAATAAAACATACTTCCAAGTTTTCATACAATGATGAGTATGTCAGTTTTGTCCATTACAAGGAGAAGTCTTTGATAACCCAATGAGGACATGATTTTGTAGCTCAACTTGAAACCAACGTATAGCAGACAAGTATTGTAAGGAATCATCCATCACCATAATATTCACACAAATCAAAATCTTGAAACGAACGAAATTGAAGCGTTGTTTGAATTTCATGTTGAAAATCATGAAATTCTAAAAGGAAATAACAATCAATGTCGATCTAAATTAAATGCAAACTATTCATGCCCAATCTAATAAAAAAGGAGAACAAATGAAACATCAAAATTAAATTAGCGGGACCCTAGATTTTGATCGAAAAATGTAGGGGGTTGTTGTTGGCCAACAAATGGCTACTTATTGGGAGAACCAGTTATCTCTACCATAGAAATATGAGACATAAGATGTTCAGAAAATAAAAGGGTCAGGATGTTTCATAAATGCAAAACAAACTAGATCTGCCAGAAAAATTTCATCTCTAATTCTTAAAAATGATACATATTGATTTTGGAAATTCAGATTATTCATATCGAAACTTAGAGATTGAATAGAGTAACTCCAGCTTTTGCCAATCAGAACAATAAAATTTACCCACATTTAGTTCTGGAAAAGACAAATTACCAGGAAGAAGTTGGTTATAAAAGATAAAATTCAATACCACATGCATAGACACTGCTTCCAGCAGGCGTCTATAGCCTCAACAAGGTTTCCTTTTAACCCGTTTAGTTTCTTTTATCCCATCCACTAGTTAAATATGCATGACTTATAAATCCCTTTGTTTAATTTTGGTTGCTTTATTATCTTAAGAAATAATATGGAATCCATTGTCCTGACTTGGTGATCAGATACTGACAGCTTCATTCACAGATACCTACAGAGATGAAAAGGTCGACTCGTGATGAGACCTCCTTTCCCTCAGTTTTACAACTGAGGGCCATCACTCTGGCTTTGTTAAGAACCAAATATCAATATAGCATACAAAACCCTCAGAATAAGTACTCAACGCCTTAAAAAAGAGAGAATTTCAGGTAATAAGCCTCTTTGAGGGGGCAACCTCCTTATACCCCACATAAATGTCCAAATACAAGATGATTCCAAATGAAAATGTCTCCTTGGTATATATAGGAGACTAGGAGGTACAATTACAACTAATGGACTCAAGACGACATAAATAAAATAACATTACTAATGTAATATGCCCCAATTAAGGGGTAATGAGCCACTATTTAGGGCTTAACATGCCCCTCCCCTTGAGACAAGTGTTGTCTGCAATGCTTGAGTAACTATGGATGCTTCTGTATAAAAGACTCATCTTCCCAAGTGGAATCTTCAGACGGTAGTTTCCTCCATTTAATGAGATACTCTGAAATGGATCTATTCCTTAGCTGGCGAATTATTGTGTCAATGATGGCTTCAGGCTCCAATATGTTTTTTCCTTCCTCGTTAAGTTCTGGAAATATAGTTTGAACTAGGATCTTGTCTCCTATAACCTTCTTTAAGCATGAAACATGGAAAACTGGGTGTACTCATGAAGATGCAGGCAACTCCAATTATTATGCCATAGTACCAATATTTTGAAACACCTTATAAGGGCCATAGTACTTTGGTGATAATTTATTATCCTTCTTGGCTTGCTTGAGGGACATTTGTTTGTATGGTTGTATTCTTAAAAACACCCAATCCCCTACTTCAAAACTTCTTTCACTGCGATGTCGATCTGCTTGTTGTTTCATGTGATTCAGTGCCATGATGAGGTTGTCCTTTAAGATTTGGAGAACTTGTTGTTGATGCTCAATGTGATCTTACATTGCTTGAACCTTAGATTTTTCTTTTAGAGAAGGAGTGATGGAAGGAGGGTAGTATCCATAGAGTGCCATAAATGGTGTCATTTTTGTTATAGTATGAAAGGAAGTGTTATACCACCATTCTGCCAAGGGTAACCATTTGAACCATTGTGTTTGTTTATCAGAGACAAAGCAACAAAGGTAGCCTTCCAGACATTTATTCACTATCTCTGTTTGTCCATCAGATTGAGGATGATAGGATGAGCTATGAGCTAATTGAGTACCCAAACAAGAAAACAATTATGTCCAAAAATGTCCAGTGAAGATGGGATCTCTGTCACTTACAATAATCTTTGGGTTGCCATGTAGCTTTTGAACTATCTCCATGAATGCAGTGGAAACTGTACTGGATTTGAAGGGATGAGAGAGTGCACAAAAGTGCTCGTACTTGGTCGGTCTATCAACAATCACCATGATGACACTCTTTCCTTCAGACTTCGATAACCATGTGATGAAATCCATGGAAACCTCCTCTCAACGCTGACTTGGGATGGCTAATGGTTGTAAAAGACCTAGGGTCTTAATTTTTTCCACCTTATTTTGTTGCAAAACCAAATATTTTGCCACAAACCTTTGAACATCAGTTTTAAGGTCATCCCAAAAAAATTCCTTCTTGACCCTATGGTAGGTTTTCAAAAATCCTCAGTGCCCTCCTACTGGAGAGGTGTGAAATTCCAATAGTACCTTTTGTTTGAGTTGGGAGTTCTTACATAAATATAAGCGATCTTTGTACCATAGTGAATCATTTTTCCATGGAAATGTATCTGATGCAATGGAATCTTGTTGCAACCTTTGAATGAGAGTCCACACATTTTTGTCATTCTTCCATTCATCCCTTGCTTCTATTTTCCAATCGGGTTGGGTGATTGAGATAGCATAGATAAAGACCTCAACATATTCATCCTTTCTTTAAAGTGCATCTGCCAAACATGTTGCTTCCCTTTTTTATAGACGATTTCAAAATCATAACCCAATATCTTGGTCACCCATTTTTGTTGTTCTTATGAAGATAGTCTTTGTTCCAAGAAGTATTTAAGACTATCATGATTTGTTTTGACCTTGAAGTTCCTACCTATTAGGTAATGTCACCATTTATTCAATGCATGTAGTATTTCCATCATTTCCTTCCCATAAATGGGTTTGTGTAAGTCATTTCCCTTGAGTGGCCGAATTTCAAAATCCAGGGGCCTTCCTTCTTGCATTAGGGCAGCACCAATTCCATTTCCTGAGGCATCACATTCCAAAATTTTGTGAAGTCTTGAGTGGTCAAGACATGAGCTTTTCACATCACCTCTTTAAGTTGTTCAAAAACTTTAGTTGCCTCTGGATTCCATGAAAATGCATCCTTCTTAGTTAGTGTCGTTAAAGGTGTTGCTATTCTTCCATAGTGTCGAAAAAACTTGTGATAGTAACATGTCAAACCCAAAAATCCTCTAGGATTATTCAATGTTTTGGTAATCGGCCAGTCCATCATGGCCTTAATCTTGTTAGGGTCTACCTTGACACCTTCATGATATACAATATGACCCAAATACTCTACCTCCTTCACCCCAAAGAAACATTTGGATGGTTTGGCATATAGTTGTTGCTCCTTTAGTAGTTGTAGCACCTTGTCAACATGTCGTACATGATCCTCCCAATACTTGCTATAGATTAGTATATCATCAAAAAATACTAACACACATTTTCGAAGGAAGGGATTGAAAATGGAATTCATCAACCCTTGGAATGTAGAATGTGCATTTGTAAGGCCAAAAGGCATGACCAAAAATTCATAATGGCCTTCATGAGTTCGGAATGTTGTTTTTGGGATATATTCTTACTTCATTCTAATCTGATGATACCCTGAATGAAGATCCAACTTTGTGAAATGTATTGCTCCATTTAGTTCATCTAACAATTCATCAATGACGAGAAATGGAAACTTATCTTTAATAGTGATCTTGTTGAGCTCTCTATAATCTAGACACATACACCATGAGCCATCTTTCTTGAATACCATTACCACTGGTGCAGAGTAAGAACTTTGGCTAGGTCTAATAATGCCAGCCTCTAACATTTCTTCAACCGTGCACTCAATTTCACTCTTATGGGCATAAGGGTATCTGTATGGCCTGATGTTAGGAGGAACACTCCCAGGAATTATATGAATATCATGATCATGATTTCATGTGGGTGGAAGACCTTTGGGAATATACTCAAATACTTTGGAATGCTTAGCAATGATCCCTTGAAGATCTAGGGGAATAGATGGCTTAGATGTTTGAACATCTAGTGAGCATAGCTGTGAAATTACACCTTGAGGCCCCTTTTTCAATAATTTTGTCATGCCATTGGAGCTTATCACCTTATTGGGGTTCCCTGTGATACCTCTTAACTCAATTTCTTTTCCTTTCAATGAAAATTAAATGAAAAGTTCTTGAAAATTAAAATCCAATGTTCCTAATGATTGTAACCATTGGATTCCCAGTACGACATCAGCACCACCCATGGGTATAGAAATCATTGGACTATTCATTACATATTCCCCTCGTAGTAAGATTGATCTTATTGCATTTTCTTGAGAACTTGATAGTTCCTCCATCTGCAATCATTACTTGAAACTCTGGTGCTAGATATATAAAGAAATTGAGAGCTTTGGATAATTTATAGTGAATGAAATTATGAGTACTACCAGAATCAATTAGGACTATTACCTTTTTATTTTTGACATATCCTTCGATCTTGAGGGTTTGAGTGCTAATTCCAGCCAATGCATTACACGATATCGTGGGAGTCAACTCTTTAGAAGAAATCATGTCTACATTTTCATCTTGAGATGGTTCTTGTTCTTGTTCTTGTTCTTGTTCTTGTTCTTCTTCCTCTTCACAATCTATGTAGAATAATTTATTCTCACCACACTTATGTCCCTTACTGTACTTGATTTCACAATTAAAGCATAAACCTTTTTCTTTTCTTTCCTCCAATTGTTGAGATGTCAACCTTGTAGGTTGAGGTGTTTTAGAAGAAGGAACATTATTCTCTCAATAGATGTTAGGAGTGGTCCTTCTAGTATCCATAGCCATATTTTTACTTTCAACATTTCTTGCCACCCTAAATGCATTCTCCAATGATTTGGGTTCCCAAAGACGAACCTCATGTTGAATGTTATCCCTTAAAGTTCCTATGAAAACATCAATCAAGTGCTCATCTGGAATATCTGTTACCTTTATATTCAATCTTTGGAAGTTATCAATGTGCTTTGTAACTTAACCTTTTTTCTTGAGATTTATCAATTGGCTAAAGAAGGTATTGCTCCTTGTATCCTCATAGTGTGATATCATTTCTTCCGTGAAAATTGTCCAAGTCACGAGTGATTTGCGAGAACAAAGCCATCGATACCACACAAATTGATTGGGTTGTAAATATAAAGAAGCAATTTGTACCTTTTTTGTATTTGGCACATTATGTAGATCAAAGAATTGCTCCATCTGAAGTATCCATGTGATTGGGTCCTTGTCATCAAACTTCCTCATATCGATCTTAGGAAAGTGGTTGGTATTCAACCCAAAGTTAGAGTTTCTCCATTCTTGATTCATCTTCTGTGTGTCCTCATCATGAATTTCATGGGATACATTTTCACTTTCAAGTGTCCTCTCTATTAGGAAAATTTTCAATCCTTCCATGATCTCCCTTTTTAAACCATCCATATTAGTATCCATTATTGCCTCCAACTTAGCTTCTGTTGAATCCATCATCCCTTGTAGTTCATCTTTTGTTACTGTCTTCTTTTGTAAATCATTTATGTCCCTACGTATTTCTTCACCTTCATCAAGAGTCCAAGTAGGATTGTCTAGAGGCTTATTTGGTGTAGAAGTTCCCTTTTTTGGTGTCAATTTGGCCAAGTATCACTTTAAAACTTGATTTTTAGGTGGTTCTGCTAGACAATATTTCTTTTATTGTATCTCCAAAATTTCGGCCCTTCTGGGTATGGAATTTTATTTTTTATAGTTCTCTGATATTTATTCTCTACAATGCCATAGGTCTGATCAAAATTGGATGTGCCAAGTGGAATTTATGGTAACTTCCCCATGGCTTGTTGATTATTGGCCTTTCCAATAGATATCACTTGTATAGCATGCCCCACACAAAATAATTTATATAAAATTATGAAACTTGTACTAGAAATACTACAGACTGTCCACTATCCAATGCAACTGACCTCACTCAATTTGGATACTCTAGGAATAATTTATGATTGTGTTACCTATAACACCTGCTTGAGACTAGTCAATAGGACTAGTCAAATACCCTATCTTCCACAGGGTGTATCTACAAATGTAATAACTTAATAATTTATGTGAACATTCTCTAGATTTCAGGGATCTACAAATGTAATAACTTAATAATTTATGTGAATATTCTCTAGATTTCAGGGATCTACAAATGTAATAACTTAGTAATTTATGTGAATATTCTCTGGATTTCAGGGATCTACAAATGTAATAACTTAATAATTTATGTGAATATTCTCTGGATTTCGGTCTGAAATGTTACAGAAAGTGAAAATGTCGCGATGACTCAATTCAGGATGATTCCAGAATCCTATCCTACACAAGTTGTATCTTCTAAAGTATAAGGCCTCCGGAGATGAAATATTAACCCAATGTACCTTGATCTGTCTACTAAATATCATCCAAAGGGTTCCTTCTGAAACATCGTATAAAAACGTTTATAGCAAAAAATTCCAAGGTGTCTCGGATGTAGAAGTGAAACCCCAAGACCTCAAGCTCTGATACCATATCTTAAGAACCAAATATCAATATAGCATAGAAAAACCTCAATATAAGAACTCAACGCCTTGAAAAAGAGAGAATTTCATGTAATAAGCCTCTTCGAGGGGGCAACCTCCTGATACCCCACATAAATTTCCAAATACAAGATGATTCCAAATGAAAATTTCTCCTTGGTATATATAGGAGACTAGGAGGTACAATTACAACTAATGGACTCAAGCAGACATAAATAAAATAAGATTACTAATGTAATATGCCCCAATTAAGGAGTAATTAGCCACTAATTAGGGCTTAACAGGCTTGGTGACCAAATGGTGGTAATGTCATACCGTAAACATCCATGATCATGATAGGTTGGCTTGCAATGACACATCCTATCTTTCAACTAATCCCCTAAAATATAATTTTGTCATAGAAAAGGGTTGCATTATGGTAAATGTTAATCGCATGAGATATTACTTAATGGAAGGGGAAACAGGGTATACTCCTTAAGAGTGTGGGGTGGTGTTGTCCCTTGACCAAGTTTTGGGAGAACCTTGGTCATGTTTGACCATTTTTGGGACTTTGACAGGCTGGTTGAAGGGGGAGCGCAAGGCGAAGCGGAGATCGCGGGATCTTGCCCCCTTTTTAGGGATTTTTGGGCTTAGGGTTTATGTAACAGGTATGGGATATCGGCCCATGGGTCTTACCCATGCTTAGGCCCATTTTGTAATGTATAAATAGATATCTAGACGATGTAAGAAACACACTATATCTAAGAGAGGTGTGGTGCTAACTGTTATATTGTGCTGAGTGCAAGTGATGTAAGTAGTTGGATCTATGTGATTGAGTTAGCTTTGTGCATACTATGTGTTGAGAACTTGCAGAGCTAAGTGAAAGTGACTATAAAGAGGCTTTGTGATGTGACCGACTCGGGGAAGGAGGATCTGGTGAGGTGCACGCAGATCTCTTGTTCTATACGTAGTGGGTTTTGAGGCTTTGTGCATGTAAGGAGATTGACAGAAGATAATAAAGAAGACAAAGAGTTGGTGGACGTAGCCCCATGCTGGGAATGAACCACGTATATCATGTGTTATGGTTGCTTTGTGCATTATGGTTGTTATTTGAGTTATGCTTAGTATAACAATGTATGTTAGATGCATCTAATATAGTATCTTAGTGCTTATTAATGTGAATGAATGCTAGATCTGATCTATTTCTATATGATAAGTTATTGGATGTGTTAGATCTTTTTGAATACTGCATTGTTCTATAATTAGGGTTTTCTCCTGCGAAGTAAATAATAATGAATGTTAACTGCTAAGTGTTGTAATCACAGATCTGTGTCCCATCTAGGTTGTAGACACTTGAGTCCTGCAACCCCCCCTGCCTCTACCTCGGGTGAGACTTCATCTGCTTCGTAGGTGTCACCAAAAGGGTCGATAGTTAGAGTTTTTTTGGTGCATTGTTGAAGCTTTGAACCCTGGGTCTGCCCCTGTACCAATAGGTGGCGTAAGAAGTATTAGGATCAACCAATGCTTACGTGATTTATAAATTACTACCAAAACCAATTCTTTTAAAAATAAATTGACTTTTGACTATTGCATGGGGTAAAGATAAGTTTCTAAGACGATGATAAAAATCTGAGAAGATTATCAATACTGTATTAAATTGTTTTGAAACTAGAGAAGAAATAGTTCTTGTCATCATGCATTAAAGAAACATATTGTTTAAATAATTCCCTTTAAAATTCAAATTTTTGGTTTGAAAGAATAGAGACAATCGTGGGATTAGCACACAAAAACTAAGCCAGACTCAGATTCTATGGTGAGAAATAAAAAAACAGAAAATCATTGAAAACAAACAACATAAAAGACAAAATTAAAACAACTAATTTATGAAGCCAACACCCAAACTCTAATCAAACTGACATCTCAACAAGAATCAGAAGGAAGAACTAAACTGTTTAAATGCCTATATATTGGCAGGTTCATTCCTAAAGATAATGATCCATGAGATGTTAATTTGACCAAACGTATTATTAAAAATCAAGAGACTAAAGGAAAACAGAAAAATCCTTAAATCAAGATGGTTGCAGTCATGTGAAATGGTAGGTCACCCTCATGGAGTATCAGGTCAGGGTAGAATTAATATGAATTTTCATTTCAACTTCCCTTATCTCCTTACTCTCCCTTTAAAATTTTCATGTATCATATTGTTTGAAAATATTTTGTGATGATAATGCATTTTTGGAAAGAAATATTTAATGAAAATCAAAGAGAAAGGATTAAGGAGGACTTCCTTGATAGCATTCAAATGATGGTTCTTCTTGTACATCCATGTGCCTTCATAAATACATTATTTGTTGGATTACTGAGAGGGGGGGTGAATAAATAATAGCACAATTATAATTGTTTTTAAACAAATAATCCAAGTGTTATATCAATGTAGAATTTTTATCCAATAATGAGCAATAAGAAATGAAAAATCACACACATACACAGTACACCAGTGTTTTACGTGGAAACCCAAAGCGGGAGAAAACCACGGAATGTTTTTTCTTATATTTCTTGAAGAATTACATTCATTGGAAGCACCAACTTCCTTTGTTTTCCATATACAACTGGAAGGAGGCTCCAACCCCCTAGTTTCTTAGGCTACAAGCTGAGGGAAGCTCCAACTCCCCAATTCTCTGGCTACAACCACAAGGAGGCTACAACCCCCTATGTTCTCCGGCTACAACTGGAAGGTGGCTACAACCCTCTGTCATTTCCCCGTCCAACCTCCCTGAAGTATAAGTAGAATGATGGAACCACTGAAAACCTGTCACTTTGAGATATACTGTTGTACAACTATATCAACCTGTACCACTGACATGTATCCAATTTGTACAACTTCCATGTAATCAATATGTACCTGAAATGAACATGTATCTACAAAAATACAACATGTACGTGACCTGTAGTGATGCAGTCCATGTATGTACGTGTCATATCTGTTATGCAGCCTGCGTATGTACGCACCCTATCTGTCATGCAGCCTGTGTATGCCTTATCGAACTAGGGTTTCTGTAACTGTACCCTTTGCATGCATTCTCATACATAACATTTACCCAAGGAAAATTTGTCTCTCTCTAGTCATGTTCCATATAAGTGTGTGAAATCATGAACAAGTATATTTTCCCTCACATGATCTTAGTCATCAAACCCTTTCTAATATTCAGCCTCTCAATACATCAACAAATACAAGATCTCAACCATGTACCATAAAAACCTTTAGCCATGTGCCAAGAAATACAAGAGCGCCTCAACAAGAAGTATCAATGATGAATATACCAACACTGTATTTCAATATATCTGACTTATGCAAAAGATCCCATGTAGCCACTAGCCTCTCTAGGGAGAATCTTCAAATCTCCATTGTCATTCCTCATGCATACATCAAAATCCAACTATTCATAGAAATAAGACATAGCTTTTGAACCAATGGATGGATCTAATGTATCTGAGCACTTTAGACCTTCCTGGGAGCCTGATCTCACAATATATAACCTCGGCATCTTCATCTTCTCAAGATTCCATGGCTTTACCAACATGTACTCACCCTGTACACAGTCAGCCCGTGTATGTATGCTCCCTATACACAGACAGCTCACGTACTGTACGTGCCCTATACACAGATAGCCCACGTACACCTCATAAAATAGGGTTTTCTGTAAATCCAAGAATTTCTCCATCAATCCTTCGTGCTACCTCATACACTCGCCACTTCAGATGTATCCACAAGTATTTACAGGAAGCTTTACACAAGAAAAATAGATATACAATATGTACAAGTGTGTCTTTAATGAGTGATATTTGCCTCTTATTTATATCTTCATGTAGCCTTACACTTTCCTTATTTTAGGGCTTCTTCATTTAAAATAATTTATTTTGCAAAGCACTTGGACCCTTAGGGGCTTCTATAAGACTTATGAGGGGTTCTCCAACTTCATATGGTCATAACTCTCTAACCGTGAGGAGTTATGTGACGTTCCACATACCACCAGAAATGGCATGACAAGCACTATCCATCTAGGATAGTTTCATTGACAAATTCATTGTCCTTCATCTCATTATTCCACAATTAAGCATGGGTTCTCTCACTCCACAAAGCATCTTCCCGTGAGGGTTTTCACCATAAGGGTACCACTTTGGAGTTCATCCATATTTACTTCTTATCAACCATGACAAGACAATAATGAGTCATCTTTACATCAAACAAACTTGGGTCCGTTACCCAAACCTTTGTGCTACTGGGATTTCTTCAAGGGTTGTCATCAATGACAACCAACCTTAATCAACAATCTCCCCCTTTGGCATTGATGGCAACACTATGATGTAATACTGAAATCATATCACTCATGCTCCCCCTGGAACCATGCCTCTATCCTCTACATCTGATAAATATTCTCCCCTGGAACCATGCCTCTATCCTCTACATCTAATAAATATGCTCCCCTTGGAACCATGCCTTTGTCCTCTGCATCTGATAAATCTCTCCCCTTTTGTCATCAATGGCAAAGGTATCTTTCCATCTGGGGCTGCTCCTCCTGACTAAACCGTCCTCTTATGGTGCTTCCTCATGTAAATCTAAGACATATAAGATAATCATTAAAAAATCATTCATTTTGGAGTAGAAATAACTCTGAGTCTCTGGCGAAGATATTCAACGGCTTCCCATGGAAGTGGTTTTGTAAATATGTCTGCCACTTGTTCTTTTGTGCCCACATACTCTACTATGATGTTCTTTTCAGCAACTTGCTCTCGTAGAAAGTGATACTTGATTGGAATGTGCTTCGTCTTGAAGTGCATTACGGGGTTCTTTGAGATACTGATGGCGCTTTTATTATCACAATAGATTAGAATGGGCTCATCATACTCAACCTATATATCTGTCATAGTTTGATTCATCCAAAGAACCTGTGTACAACATGATGTTGCTGCAATATACTCTGCCTCAGCTATAGATAAAGATACTGATGTTTTTTTCTTGCTTAGACATGATACTAAACACTCACCCAAGTAGAATGTTGCTCCATTGGTGCTTCACCGGTCATCAATACAACCTTCCCAATCTGCATCTGTGTAGGCAATAAGTGATAGATCCTTTCCTTTTGGATACCATAATCCAAACTCTTATATTCCTTTGAGATATCTGAAAATCCTCTTCATTGCTAATATATGTGATTCCTTTGGTGCTTCTTGAAATCGTGCCACCTTTCCAACTACCTCCATTACATCTAGTCTGGATGTTGTCACATATAGTTGGCTGCCAATCATTGACCTGTATGCCTCTGATCTGTAGACTTCGAGTCATCATCTTTTCTCAACTTGCAACTGGTTTGCATGGGAGTGATAACTAGTTTGCAATCTTCAATTCCAAACCTCTTTAGCATTTCTCTGATATACTTGGTTTGAGAAATAAAGATTCCTTGGTTGCTTTGACATATCTGATGTCCCAGAAAGAAGGATAGTTCTCCAAGTAACGACATTTCAAATTCATTCTACATTTCTTTTGAAAACTTCTGGCTTAACCTGTCATCATCACTACCAAAAATAATATCATCAACATAAACTTCAACTAATAAAATATTACCTTGACTTACCTTGATGTAGAGGTTGTTGTCTGCACTTCCTTTTTTGAACCTTGCCTGCTACATATACTTATCCAGTCTAGAGTACCATGCTCTAGGATCCTGTTTTAGACCATACAAGGCCTTCTTTAATTTACACACATAATCTGTGTTATCTGACAACTGAAATCCTTCTAGTTGTTCAATGTAGACTTCTTCTTTAAGTTCCCCATTCAAAAAAGTTGATTTTACATCCATCTGATATACTTTAATATTTTTAGAGCGTGCATAAGATAAAAACAAACAGATTTCTTCCATTTTGGCAACTGGGGCAAATGTTTCTTCAAAGTCGATTCCTTCAATCTGTGCATACCCTTTACATACCAATCTAGCTTTGTTCCTTCTAACTTGTCCATCTTCATTCAATTTATTCCTGAAAACCCATTTTGTGTCGATCACATTCTTATTCTTTGGTCTTGGAACCAATTCCCAAGTGTCATTTTTCTCTATTTGATCCAATTCTTCATCCATGGCCTTATTCCAAAATTCATCCTTGTTGGCTTCTTCAAAACATTTTGGTTCAATTGTAGATAAGAGTGTGAAGTGTGTTTGTTTTGGTGAATGGATTCTTCTTCTAGTCTCAACTCCTGCATCTTTGTTTCCGATAATCTGATCTGAAGGATGATTCTTTTGTACTCATTTACTGGGTGTCTTTGGAGACACTTGCTAAACTTGTTCTTCTACTTCTGTCGGATTCTCTTCATCTTCCTCTTCAACTTATTTTTCATCTTCTTCTTCTTCTTATAAGGGTTGTTTCATTGATTCATTTTCTTCCTTTGATTCTGGTCTGCCTGTTTCATCAATTGTTACGTTGATGCTTTCCACAACTTTGTTCAATCTTATATTGTAAAACTTGTATGCTTTTCTTATACTTGAGTAAACAACAAGTAATCATTTGTCCACATGAGATTTAAACTTTCCCATGACGCCATCTTCTCTTTTTATATATCATTTGCTTCCAAAAACTCTGAAGTGCTTTACATTTGTTGGTCTTCCTTTCCATAGTTCGTAAGGATTTTTGTCAGTGTTGTTTCTGAGCATTAATTTGTTTTGAATGTGAACTGTTGTATGCACTGCCTGTGTCCAAAAACTATCTGTCAATTTTGAATCCATTAACATTTTTCAATCAATTTCTTGTACTGTCATGTTCTTTCTTTCAACAACTCCATTCTGTTGAGGTGTCCTAGCAATGGAGAATTGTCTTTTTATTACATGATTGTTGCAATAGTCCATATATTTCTTTGAGGTTAACTCTCCTTCATTATCATATCTCAAGCATTTGATTTTTGAATCCATTTCATTTTCAACCATTTCCTTGTAGATATTGAAGTTTTCAAAAGCTTCTGACTTATTCTTTAGAAATCAAACTGCAATCATTCTTGTATAATCATCAACTAATAACATGAAGTATTTCTCACCTTTTAAACCCTTTGTTTTAGATGGTCCAACTAGATCAGTATGCACAATTTCTAGTGGTCTTATCGTTGAATATTCCTTTGATTTAAACCTAGTCTTTGTTTGATTTCCTTGTTGACAATGCTTGCATAAAGTGTTGGTTGGTTTCGTGATCTGGGGCATTTCTCTGACTGCTTCTCTTTTGTTGACTTTGACAAGTTTATCAAAATGTATGTGACCCATTCTTCTGTGCCATAGCCAACTTTCATCTTCCTTTCCTAGACAACACTTTTCATTTCCAATTTCACTTAACACATATATGTTGCTTGAAGTTCTTGCAGCTGTAGCGACCAATTTCCCTGAACCTTATTTTCTTATCTCACACTTTTGTGAATTGAAAGTAAATTTATGACCTTGGTCACACATTTGAATCACACTTAGAATATCATGTTTCATATCTTCTACTAGTAGAACATTTTCTGCCTTTTCATTCTTGTTCCCAATTCGGATTGTGCCTTTTCCAATAATTTTGGCTGAATCATCATTTACGAAGGAAACCGATCCATATATTTCCTTTCGTAATGTAATAAACTTGTCTCTATCACCTGTCATATGTTTTGAACACCCACTGTCAACATACCAACCACGTTTATTCTTCTTAGTTGTTAAAGAAATTGTTCATTCTCCATTGCTACACTGATCTTGCTTTCTTATCCATGTCATTTTCTGAGGTTCTTGTCTGTGGTTGTTGTTATTCTGTTGAGGTTCTTTAGGAAGGACTATCATTCTGCAATATTTGGCCAAGTGTCCAAAATTGTTACATTTCTAACATTCCACTTTAGTGCTCAAAGATTCAAACCTGTTGTAACTTATTCTCTGTGTTTCACTAGGTCTTCTTGAATAACCCCTTTGTGTATGACTCTCAAAGTTGTTATTGTTCCTATTGTTAGCTCTGCAATTCACAGCTTTATGTCCAAAATTATTACATGCATAACATAAACCAAAAAATATAGTTTGATACTTGGGAGTTGAAGATATTCTGAAAGAAGGTGCTCTTATGAATCCTTCTTCTTCTTGAGGCCTATCTGTCTATTGTTGATTCTGAAATCTGAATCTTCTCGATGGAGGAGTGTCCCTGTAATATTCTTTGTATATCTTCCTATCCCCTTTGATTGTTTCTGCATAACGTTTTGGATATGTTTCTTGCTCTGTTGATTTGGAGCTTGATCCCTTTTCTGTTTGATTGTATCCAAGTTCGGACATGTCAAGATGAGATTTTTTACTGTTGATAATGTCATCCAGAACTTTTGAACTATTCTGCATATTTTTCTTTTGAATATCCTTTCTTAGTGGGACAATCTTTGCTTCCAAGTTTCCAATGATCCTGTCCTTTTCTCCTAGTTTTTCTTTGAGTGCTTCATCAATTCTTTTATCTTCTTCTATTTGAACCTTCAATTTTGTGATCATTTGTTCTAGTTCTTGAGTGTCTTTTCTCTTGTCTAGTTCTGCTTGTAGTTTCTTATTTTTCTTCTTTTATCTTCTGATGACTTCTATGGCACACATTGATTCTTCTCAATAGTCAACTTCTGCTTCTTCAATTTCTCCTTCGACTTCTTCACATTCTTCTTCGGCTTCTTCATATTCTTCTTTAGAGTCTTCTTTGACAGAGTCTTTTACTACCATGAATAGAACTCTTCCTGTCTCACTGTCACTAACTTCATCTTCATCTGATGATGAGATGTCTTCTTTGGTGCATAAGCTTTTCTTGAAAACTTTCTTTGTAGTTCTTTTTCCTTTATATGTGTGTTTTCATTTTGAGTAACCTTCATCATTTCTCTTTTTCTTATGAGGATATTTGTTAGCAAAATGACCAATACCATCACAATTAAAACAAATTAAAGGAATCTTACCTCTATACTTACTGTCGGTTCCCTTATTCAGTCTTTTGACGAAGTTGGTCACTTCTTCATCATCTTCCGAGACATCACTACCGTTGCTATATTCTTCTTGTTCCTTTTTCTTTTGCTTTGATATTTTGGATGCTTTGAAGGTTGCTTCTTTTACATCTGGATTTTCCTGTTCAGTTCTCATTTCATATGTTGTGAATATTCCATGCAGTTCATCCATGCTTATTGAATTTAGATGTGATCTTTCTTTTAGTGTTGATATCTTAGGGTTAAATCTCATAGGAAGAGATCTTAGTACATTTTGAACAATTATAGATTCTTCGATTTCTTCTCCCAATCCTATGATTGCATTCATTGCTTCATCAACTTGTAAGTAGGTTGCAATATTCTCATCTTCCTTCATTTTTAGTTGTTCAAACTGACCTCTGTAAGTTTGAAGCTTTTCTCCTTTGACTTTTGTATCTCCTTCATAAATATTTTGAAGCTTGTCCCAAATATCTTTAGCGGATTTACAATGTGCAACTTTGGTGAATACCGTATCATTGAGATCATTCAAAAGTGCATTTTTGGCTTTGGAATTATTCTAATCGAGTTTCACTGCTTTGTCATTTGTTGGTGGAATTGTTGGTGTTGTGTATCCATCTACAATTGATTGCCAAACTTGAAATCCCTGTGCCTATATATATGTCTTCATCCTTATGCTCTAAAAAGCATACTTTTGTCCATAAAACTGTGGTATTCCATTTTTATACAAGTTGGTACTCTACATGATCTACCTTTCAGTGGTTGAACTAATTTTTGAAGGAACCTGGTCTAATATCAATTGTTAGATTACTAAGAGGGGGGGTGAATCAGTAATAGCGCAATTATAATCCTTTTTAACCAAATAATCCAAGTGTTATATCAATGTAGAATTTTTATCCAATAATTAGCAATAAGAAATGAACAATCACACACATACACAGTACACTAGTGTTTTACGTGGAAACCCAAAGTGGGAGAAAACCACGGAATGTTTTTTCTTATATGTCTTGAAGAATTACATTCATTGGAAGCACCAACTTCCTTTGTTTTCCAGCTGCAACTGGAAGGAGGCTCCAACCCCCTAGTTTCTCAGGATACAACCTGACGGAAGCTCCAACTCCCCAATTCTCTGGCTACAACTAGAAGGAGGATACAACCCCCTTTGTTCTACGGCTACAACTGGAAGGTCGCTACAACCACTTGTCCTTGCCCCGTCCAATCTCCCTGAAGTATAAGTAGAATTATGGAACCACTGACAACCTATCACTGTGAAATATATTGTTGTACAACTGTATCAACCTGTACCACTGACTTGTATCCAATCTGTACAACTTCCCTATAATCAATTTGTACCTGAACTGAACATGTATCTACAAAAATACAATAGGTACGTGACCTGTAGTGATGCATCCGGTGTATGTGCGGGCCCTATATGTTATGTAGCGCACGTATGTACATGCCCTATCTGTTATGCAGCCTGTGTATGCCTTTTGGAACTAGGGTTTCCTTTCACTTGAAAACTTATGACCCTCTGTAACTTCTTTCACATAGATTTGTATCATGTCACTGTATCGAGATTGTAATTGTACCTTGTGCATGCATTCTCATACATAACATTTACTCAAGAAAAAAATGTCTCTCTCTAGTCATGTGCCATATAGGTGTGTGAAATCACGAACAAGTATACTTTCCCTCACATGATCTTAGTCATCAAACCCTTTCTGATATTCACCCTCTCAATACATCAACAAATACAAGATCTCAACCATGTACCATAAAAACCTTTATCCATGTGCCAAGAAATACAAGAGTGTCTCAACAAGAAGTATCAATGATGAATATACCAACACTGTAATTTAGTAGATCTGACTTATGCAAAAGATACCATGTAGCCACTAGTCTCTCTAGGGAGAATCTTCAAATCTCCATTGCCATTCCTCATGCATACATCAAAATCCAACTATTCATAGAAATAAGACATACCTTTTGAACCAATTGATTGATCTTATGTATCTGAGCACTTTAGACCTTCCTGGGAGCTTGATCTCATAATATAGAACCTCTGCATTTTCATCTTCTCAAGTTTCCATGGCTTTACCAACATGTACTCACCCTGTACACAGCCATCCCACGTACGTATGCTCCCTATACATAGACAACTCATGTATTGTACACACCCTATACACAGACAACCCACGTACGCCTCATAAAATAGGGTTTTCTGTAAATCCAAGAATTTCACCATCAACCCTTCATGCTACCTCAAACGTTCGCCACTTCAGATGTATCCACAAGTATTTACAAGCAGCTTTACACAAGAAAAATAGATATACAATATGTACAAGTGTGTCTTTAATGAGTGAGCTTTGCCTCTTATTTATATCTTCATGTAGCCTTACACTTTCCTTATTTTAGGGCTTCTTCACTTAAAATAATTTCTTTTGCAAAGAATTTTGACCCTTAGGGGCTTCTATAAGACTTATGAGGTGTTCTCCAACTGCATATGGTCATAACCCTCTAGCCGTGAGGAGTTATGCGACGTTCCACATACCACCGGAAATGGCATGACAAGCACTATCCATCTAGGATAGTTTCACTAACAAATCCACTGTCCTTCATCTCATTATTCCATAATTAAGCATGGGTTCTCTAACTCCACAAAGCATCTTCCCATGAGGGCTTTCACCATAAGGGGACCACTTTGGATTTCATCCATCTTTACTTCTTATCAACCATGACAAGACAATAATGAGTCATCTTTACATCAAACAAACTTGGGTCCATTACCCAAACCTTTGTGCTGCCAATATTTCTTCAAGGGTTGGCATCAATGAAAACCAACCTTAATCAACATTATTAAACAAGAAAGAGTGAAAAGAAAACCAAAAGGGAACCTACTCCTACACCTACTCTAACTTCTACATAGATCAAAACACTAACTAAAATCGTATTTCCAGTGAAACCACAAGAGTGTCTTCAATCCCGCAAGGCATAGAAAGTCGAAGATCATAATAAAATAATGCATTACTTGCAGATAAAAAGAACATATGTCATGCTTACCTCCTAGGCATTCATTTAAAAACAAAGTGAGCATAACCTTACCAATTTTTTGAATATTTTTCATATAACAATCCTCAAACCAATCTACAATTCTGTCATAATATAGATCACAAAAGCATGGAAGAACGTAACTGAGTCTAGAAAATTTATCAATTTTATGGGGACCTGACATAACCATCGACCAAGACCAAAGTGCCTCGTTCTCCTAACAATTCTCCACATGTTCTTTAATTTTTTGCATGGAGTATATGATAAAATCATGTCATGCTTAACTCCAATATTATTTGTTAGAAGCAAATCAATAATGAGTTTACCCTTGCTCTGCAAATGTTTTAGATACGAACCTTCAAGCCAATCTGTGATCTTTTCATAAAGCTTGGAATGCACATTACAATTTCTATGAATTGGATTTGCTAATGATAAACACATCATATGAGGATTCATAATGAAAATTAGATTATTAATTTGAGCATTCCCTTTGATGAAATGAATTGGTTCAAGATGTGAAATATAATCATGAAAATTTGAACTAACTGATGAATGAATATGGAGTGTAGAATCTGTGATCTCTACAGAAGTGATATTAGAAATCAATTGAATAGAATTGTCTTGTGACATATCTTCCTCCCATGTGAATGATGAAAGTGAAAAAGACTCAAATCCAACTTTGTTAATCTCAAGTCCAAAATTTATTTCACCAAAACTTGACTCATTGAAAGGATCAGAGTGTGATGGAAAAGTGCAGAATAAAGTGGATAAATTATCATGTAGATTAAAATCTATGAAAATATCAGAATACAGAGAGTAAATAAATCTGAGATAAGCAACTAAAAACACTCTCTTGAGCTAAGATAATTAACAATGATATTTTCAAGAGATTCTTCTTCACTTACTTCAATACTTTCGCTTTGTTTTGGTGATACACTCTCAAAATTTTCGTGATCATCGGGATTTTCAAAGATACTTTCATAGCAAATATCTAGTCTTTCGTTTGAATAAGGTATGATTTGTGGATGAAGGTTTAAGGTTTGTTCTTCAAGTTGCAGTTTTGTATCTCTAACCTGTTTTATTAGAATGTTAGAACACTCAAGATCATTTTCATTACCTGTGTGTTATTCAATAATTGAATTTAATGACTGATTAGGTAAAGAGTTAGAATAACATGGACATACACCTTGACCCACAATCAAATATCCTTCCACGATAGTCGAGGATTGAAGGTGCAATGGTTTGAAGGAAAAACCCATTTGAATGTCAATAAAATCATTCTCAATAGATTCTATCCCCTCTGCTTGTTCATGATTTTCTAATGGATCTGTTTCATTCTGCAAACAAGATTCATTTTGCAAATTGATGTTATGATCTATATTTAATTTATCGTCTGCAATTAAATCTTGTTGAATAAAGGGGGCGCGGGCATCTAAAATAAAACCTAATACAAAATATAAATCATCAAGATGAAACTTAAAAAGAATATAATTGATCTTTGTTGAAAAAATATCTAAATATGAAACATCCTTGACTAGTAAAGCCTTGAATTCTTCACATAATTTATGATAATCATAAACCTCAAAAGAATCTAAAAATTCATTCTCAAATTGAAACCAATCTAAAATAGAATAGGTGGGAAAATATTCAAACCAACATTTGATTCAACCTTTGAAAGTGAATGCGAACAATCTACATAAAACATTTAAATCAGTGATATCATGCTTGATTCATTTACACCAAAACTTTCTAACATGATCCTTTGAAGATATATTCCCTTCACCATCAAATTAGAGTTTCAACAAGAGGGAAACTGTCTTACTAGGAATATTAGGTAAAGGAAAATTGAAAGCATGTTCTCATACAGTGATTTGGGCAGGATCCATGAGAAATTAAAAACATTTGAAATAAATACTATGTAAGGCCATCTTGTTGGTCTCTCCCTCCTTCTAGCACCATTTTTTTACAAATGGAAGTGACCACTCGTCAACTAAGAGGGAATAGTATGCTCTGAGGTAGTCTAAGTATAACCTAATCCGTTTAAGGTAATGATCCTTGACAGGTTTAACAGATCCGTTAGCCGATAAGGAGATGTATCCTAAGAAAAGAACAAAAGGGTTTCTAACTATTTACTAACAAATTCCTACTATTTACAATGATTACGGGATTACATTTTTTACAAAATATTCAACATATACACGGTACAAGATTTATGGAAACGTCTTGTGAAAAGAAGAATTTTCAAGGAACTAAATCTCAACCAAATTTAAAATAGGATAGTATTTAAATCTAATATACAAATATTACTTAAATACTCTAAACAATATTCAAACCAAACTAAATCTGTCAATCGAAATAAGCAAGTATGAATGTAAGTTATAATTGTTTTAATTCAAATGGGCAAAGCACTTAAACTAGATAAAAAACTGCATTCATTAACCAAAACAAAAGAAAAAATTCAGTAACCTATCCCAGCGAGGAGAAATATTTTAACTTAGTGATTGAGACTTTCCATGTGAATGTTCATCAAACGGTCCCCTTTGTAAAGAGAAATCTTTAACATGCAACTGTGCAATTCAAGAACTACAATAATCCTGGTGAAAGCAACTTCAAAAGCATATAGAAGTTTTGATATAGATTTGGAAAGAACCAATCATCAAATTAAACTCTTCATGACAAACTTATTAATATACCATTTTGACCAACACAGTACATCTCATTTATAGAAAAGGTTAAACATATACAAATCATACAAGGAAAACTTGATATATTTTGCAGATGTGTCTATACAATGTTTGCATAAAGAATTATCACAAGTAGAATGAGGAATCTAAATTGCATACATTAATTATTTGAATGGGAGATATATAAATAATAGTAGAACAATGTGTTAGTAAAAATGGACAAAATCCAAGATTTAATAACATTGAATTATGCTTAGAAGACTGTGAACATATTATTTAATGATAAATGATATATTAAGAAAACTCGAAATCACTCATAGAAATAAATTCTAAGGCAATCCAATGTTCATTTTCCTCTATCACATTATCCCATTCATTTCTCTCTTCTCTCCTCTTTCTCTTGAGATCTAAGTCTTATAAAGAGATCCCAAAATCTCAATCCATAACAAAGTAATGGCATCAAATCTCTAAAGATTTGGATGATCTTAAGCAGTTGTCTTGTCTTATAATAAAAATAAGAAATATTGAACCTTGGACATGGAGATTCCCACAACACTTGTACAAATTTTGTTGACTACAACCAAACATAGCCACAAGTGGATTAAGCGATATTTTTAATGAGGAAAAATCGTAACCGAATTCGCTTGGGTCATATCCATGATCCTCCAAGATGGGTTCCAAAGAAAATGTATGCAAAAGACAAAGGGGGTCTTTAACTTATCAATCAATATAAATATTAAAAGGGATAGCTACAAAATCTTTGATTCTGTAGCTTGTTGTTAATAAATTAAACAGAATCAAATAAAATTAAAACACTAATAAAACAAACTAAACTTACAAACCAAAATGGTAAAACCTGAACACTAAATTAAGCATTTGAGATGAACGATTGTTGCACATTGTAAATCATTTTTCATCTAAGAGAAATCGTCATTCTATACCCAATTTTGTTTCAAGATCTTTGGTATCACAAATATACTTATCTTCGCATAATGGATGCGTCTCTTTTAAACAGAAATGTTTATCAGATTGCAAAATTGAATCCATATCCAAATTTATGAGGTACTTTGAAGCTCTGAAAGGAACCCGAAGGAAACCCATAGAAAAATCACAGGCGACTGCCATTACCAACACTAACCCTCACACGAGGATCATCAAAGCCTGCAACAATTTCAAGAAAATATTCTTGGATACATTGATGCCCATTCCATCAATTTTGAAAATTGAAATCTGCTCAATAGATATATGTCGGGAGACCTCGTGAAGAACTTCACCTAACTTGCTCAGACAGAGCACAATATTGACCATATTCCTCAACTATTTTGCATCCCCCAGACTTGACCCACGACTACGAAAACGATTTGACCACATCTTGAAACCTGGTGAAAATGGTCACAGTAGTGAAGGTAGGGTTTGATCATGCTAATTTTAGAGAATATATTAAGTTTCTTTTCAATTTACTAGATAACAATAGCATAGGTAGGATCACTGAGAGAAACACAATCACAAGATACACAACATTTGTTTTGGGAAACCCTCATGGGGGAGAAAACCCAGCAAAAACATCCTTAATATAGATAGCCAATACAATTCCAACACAATAAACCAAAACACTAGAGAATATCCAACACTAAGCAATGCACGTGTCTCTTCCTTCTTCTCCCAACTGCAGCTAAATCCAAACTTGCGCACTTGTTGAGTGGAATGAGTGAGTGAGTGAATGAGGCACTAACCTCTCTTATTTATAATAGTTGGCAGGCACTAGAGAGGTGTCTCTTCACTGGGAAGCGCTGACTTCTTCACTTAGTGGTTAAAACCACTTTAATTAGGCTTGGGGCTGACTTCTTAATTTTCATGATATAATTAGGGTTTGACCGATCCGCAAAATGGGATTTGGTCATTTGCAAATCCCGATGTGATTAATCCACAAAAGGGGATTGATCTAATTAATAGTGACTTAATAATAAATAGAATAATCTTTGCAGTTACAATATTTCAACACTCCCCCTTAACAAGAAGGTTATTCTACAACATCATCGGGAGAGAGAGAGGGCAGCAACATCAACAACATCTGGAACATTGATTGGCATATCTATAAATCATCAGAAGTTTTTCTCATCATCATTCACGGCATGGAGTTGGAGTAGCATCATCATCATCTACATCAACATGAATAAGTATAACACTAATACATCATCATCATCAATAACATCATCATCACAACACAAAGGCTAGAGCAACAACGTCATCACAACACAAAGGCTGGAGCAACATCATCATCATCATCATGGGGAAAAAGAATGAAGTAGGTGTTACAACATTTTGTGGTACTCTGACAGTCTCTAAGGAGCTGCCTAGGAATCATAAGATTCCCAGGGATATAAATCCTAACGGAGATACCACGTGGTAGTCTGACAAACCATCCTTACCATACCTTCAGGATCTTCCCAGGAATCATAAGATTCCCTAGGATTATAAAAATCCTAATGGAGATACCACTACTAACCATACCTAGAATATGCATGCATGGGTACTCTGACAGACCATCATTACCAGACCTTTGGGATCTGTCCAAGGATGATCAATCCCCTAGGATATAAAATCCTAACTAAGTTACCCGCTATTGGTCAGGGTACCATAGTATCATCAACATCACTCCCCTTTCTGAGGGAGGTCCTTTCGGACTATACCAAGCTTGTCTCGAAAGTGCTCAAACTTTACACGAGACAGAGGCTTGTTGAACACATCTGCAACCTGCTCATATGTGCCAACATATTGGAGCTTTATGGCTCCCCTGTGCACAATATCATGAATGTAGTGATACTGGATTTCTATGTGCATCGACCTGTCATGGAACACAAGGTTCTTTGTCATCTTTATGAAGCTTTGATTATCACATAGAATCACGGTTTCTTCCATATATAAATCGAATAGACCTGTCAACAACTTTCATATCCATGTGGCTTCACAACTAGCAGAACATGCAGTAGTGTATTCTGCTTCTGTTGTGTTGAGAGCAACACTAGATTGCTTCCTACTCTGCCATGAAGTCATGGTTGACCCTAGACTGAAACAACATCCTGAAGTGCTCTTTCTGTCAGAAACACTTCCAGCCCAAATATAAATCGGTATAACCAATCAGTCTGAAGTATTGATATCCATTGTAGAAGAGACCAAATTCCAACGTACCCTTAAGGTATCTCATCACATGTTTTGCAGCAACAAGGTGAACTCGTCTGGGCTCTACCAGATACTGACTCAAGGTGTTCACAGCAAAACATATATCTGGCCAAGTGTTCGTTAGATACATCAACAATCCAATGATGTGTCTGTATAGCGTAGCATCAATCAATTCTGACGAAGTATCAACCAGAAGCTTCAAATTTGTTTCCATGGGTGTATTCATGGATTTACACTCCAACATATCAAACCTCTTCAGTATTTCAATAGATCATACAATGTCTCTCTCAACCCAAAGAAATGCTTGTTTTTTTTGACTCAAGGCAAGTTGTTGAGACACATTGTATGCAAGGAAGGGATTTACATTTGCCCAGAAAGAGTTAAATCAATTAATGAACTCAACCCCCCGACATCAAAGAAGGGAGTCAAGTCATTCTTCGGGAAAATTAATTTTGTTCGAAGATTTGTTCCTGATTACGCAAGCATCGTAAAACCCATCAATTTATTGTTGAAAAAAGAACAGATGTTTGAGTGGACAGCAGATACTTAGGAAGCATTCAACAAGATCAAGGGGGGCATCACCACCGCCCCTGTCTTCATTATTCCATATTTTCAAAATTATTTCATTATCTATTCATTTGATACAGAGGCAGTGGTCGTGTTCGTCCTCACTCAAAAAAATAGTAGCGGAGAAGAGCTCCCCATAAATTTTATGAGAAAAACTTTACATGACTATGATTTGAGGTATTCAAAACTTGAGAAACAGGCGATGGACCTCGTAAAATTTGTGGCACACTTTCGGACCTATATACTAAACTCTCATGTAATTGCCTACGTCCCCTCATCCCCTATCAAGATGCTCCTAAATCAACATTTGAGGGAAGCAAAATGGGCCAACTGGTTAGCAAATATTCAAGAGTATGATATCGAGATCAAACCATTGAAGGAAATAAAAGGACAAGGATTATGCAAGCTTATGGTGAATGGGGACTCAGTTGATGGAATGATTTCAATATCAGTTGGGGAACCATTAGTTGATTTAGAATGGTACAAAGATATCATATTTTATTTAAGATCTGGGCAATTCCCTGTTACAATGACCTCCAAGGAGAGAAGGACACTCAAGATGAAGGTGAACCAATATGTATTGATTGTTGATATACTTTTCAGAAGGAATTTCGATGGTATATTGTTGTCAAGCTCCAACACTGATCAAAGAATTTCATGAAGGAATATGCGGTGGACACTTTTCACCCACTGCAATTTCTCACAAAATACTCAGAGTGGGATTCTATTGATCGTCAATCTTCAGGGACTCATACGCCGCAATAAGGAGATGTTTATCATGCCAACAATTCTCAGGGAAAATGAAGAAAGTTGTGATGCCTCTGGAGCCGATTGTGGTGGAACAACCATTTTCCCAATGGGGACTTGATTTCGTTGGGTTGATTAATCTGAAATCTAGCGAAGGGCACATGTAAATTCTAACAACTACCAATTATTTCACAAAATGGCCAGAAGCGGTGGCGATGAAGAAGGTCGACGCTGAATAATTGATTGGATTCCTCAAAGACAAAATTTTGTTAAGGTTTGGTGTTCCTAATAAATTTATCATAGACAACGGGTCGATCTTCATTGGGTCAAAATTCATGGATTTTTGCGGACAATATGGGATCATTATAGATCAGTCTTTGAATTATTATCCACAAGGAAATGGACTTGTTGAATCCACGAACAAAACACTTGTGCAGATATTAAAGAAAATTGTTGATGGAAACCAGAGAAATTGGCACCTGAAGTTGACAGAAGCATTATGGTCAAGTAGGACAACCCCGAAAGATAGTACCAGAATGAATATGTATCTATTGGTCTATGGGAAAGAGGAAAAAATACCAATTAACCTCAAGCTTAACACATTGATCTCCGCCATTAATACTAAATATACAGAAGACACTTCGACTACTCAGAAAAGGATCAATCAACTGCTAAAGCTAGAGAGGGAAAGAAGCAAAGCCCTGAATTAGACTTCTCAGAGGCAACAGATTGTAAAAAAGTAATTTGATCAAAGCACGACTATGAAGAACTTTTAGAAGGGAGAACTGGTACTACTTTGGAACAAAGCTAAGGAAATGCCATCCATGCATACGAAGTTTAAAGAACTCTGGATCGGACCTGTAATGTCCCCAAGGCCGAGCCCTTTTGTAAATCATATCTATGAAGTATAAATCTTGTTTATGAACTGTAATTCAAGTTTATAAGGCTGGTGAGACAAGTCATATAAGCTAGTGGGCCTGATTTTTGTACATGTAATTATGCACAGTATTAATACAAAACATCTCTGCGTGTGAACCGACCACGATGAATGAGTGATGGGGGACTAAGCATCCACAAAGCCTAGGTAAGGGAGAGGGGGATGAGAGGTTGGAAGAGCGGCTAAGCTGAGGGGGCTTAAACCCTTGAGAATAATATTAAATTATTACTATTCCAAAGCTGTGTAAATGTGATGTTTTATCCTAAGTTTTTTGGAAGGATGAGTGACTTCCAAATGGGAAGGAACGAGCTTCATGGGTGACAAGTGTCAACCCAAGCACATGTAGTTAAAACTATTGAGTTGAGCCATGATGGGGGTTCCTTCTCCATTCTACCATCGACTGTCTGAACCGGGAATCCCGTATGACCTCTACAAGAATACCCTCATGCAACTCTGAAACCAAAAAGGCATGTGTTGATTTCTGGAGGAACCTGTACACCCTCTATCAAAATCGTCGAGTTTGTGTTCGACCTTCGCATGGTTTTCTTATCACACATCCCTGAAACTCAGAACCATGAGTCTGTTCTGTATGGATGGTTGGGAAAACCAAATGTCCCATAATTGTTGAGCCTGGTTGGGTTGAAGCGTCTGTCTTTCATCTGTTTGGGAAACCCTTGTTTGTTGTCCCAATTGATTATGGTGGCCACGCAGTTCTTGGCTGGGTGTGGTTTGTTGTTGTTGTATGTTCGTCGTTGAGCCTTGTTGTTTTTCTTCTTTGTATGGGAATGAGATTAAGGAAACTGGTTGTATGACCTATGTGTAACCTCTCTCCAGGTGAGGGAGGTGATTGTTGTTGAAGAGGCAGGTTTTACCAAGCCTATGAGCGACTCTCTCCAGGTGAGAGAGTGTGCAGAGGAAGGAGAGAGATCCTGGAAGGAACCCTGTAGCTACCACAGAGCTCGGAGATTTTCAATCTGTTCTGTTGCTGAAGCCCAAGGCAAGGGAGGTTAGCAGTCAAAGGACTGTCTAGGTGATAGAGAAGGTGTATACTCTTGGGGTGGGAAAGGCATGTGGGGAAGGAGAGTCTGTCGGCAGTGGGCATAAGTGGTTCCTGGGAGAGAATCCTCCTTCTTTTATGTGTATTCTTCCTGTAAACCTTACCTAACCTAGGATTCCTTACCTGATGGAGCTTAGTCCCAGCTTGGGGGTGACCTACTGCTGAGAGTGATGAGTAGCGTGGTCTAAGGCTGGGAGGTTCGTGGAAGGTCTACACGTAGTTGGTGGTGCGTGACAGTTTCAAAGTTAAGTGTCACTTTGTTTTGTAATTCTGTAATTAATTAAATTGCATACCTATGATTCTTGCAATGTTATCGCATATTTGTTGTGCATATGAATTATTGTTATTTCCATTAACTCTGAAATGCTAGCAGTAATTTTGGGTTTAACTGTAATTAAGCGTTTTAAGTTCATTAGAATGCATAATGTGTTACAGAAGTTTTTTTCCGCGTAGTAGCGTTGGCCCGGCCGTGGGGTTGATGGCCAGGGGTGTTACAGGACCCTATGTCATCGAAAAGATATTGGGATTCAACTCATATATGCTCCAAGATATGAAAGGAAAAAGGTTAATGTTGCCTTTCAATGGGAAACATCTGAAAGGTTTCTTCTCCTTGCACTTTTTATTCTCATTGTACATAATTTTATTTCTAGTTTGTATATTCTTACTCTGACTCCATAGCCCAATGGGTAGAAGCACCTGGTCACAAGAGATTCTGGATTCTTGACAACCCACACGGGGTCATCATCCCACAGTTCGAGCCTGTTGTTGAGGTCATTTCATGCTTCCAAAAATTACCCTCCCCTTTTCTACTTTCTCGATTTTGTTTCTCCCTTTCTTTTCCCCCTTCTACACTTACGCATTTTTTTCCTCTTTGTTTTTTCCTCTTACTATCCCTTTCTAGTTCTGACACTTAGTCGTATTTTAGACCGTGGGTTCCCGGGTTGTCGAACTTACATTTTCTCACCTTCATCTACAAATTCACTTCACGAGTCTGACCGACTGTCATGTTGTTCCATACTTAGTCGATTTTATGATCGCGGGTTCCCAGGTTGACAGGATCAAGTTTTCATGTTCTCGTGTTCCGTGATAGACATATTGCACCAAAAAGTTCCACGATCAACATTTCGATCCCCGATTTTCCTAAGTTTTATTCTGCCTACATGAATCCATCCAACCGTCATGCCATCCCACACTTATCCATTTTCGTGCCTCATACCATCGTGGGCTCTCGAGTTCACGGGTTCCCAGGTTCACAAAAAATATCAAGTCACATATTGCCCCCGTCCATCCCCACCACCATCGCGCCTTTCCCAATTCACATTTACTATTATTTTAATTCTAATAACTTACCAAACAAGTTCGAAGGGATGGTCATTAATAAGTGAAAGGCTCGAGGAGACCCCCTATTAAAGCGCATTAAACAAGATTTACGGAGGATTATATTATCTCCCACCAGCATTCATTCCTAACATAATTTGGAGCAAGTGAACGTCTTCTTCGACTTATGGCAACAATTTGATAACAGTTTTGTGGAGATATGCTGAATATTTTCGGATGCGAGGATCGAATTTTTCAATGGTCCAGGGCATATTCCTATTATTAATCCCCTTCTACCTAGAAGGAAATAATCTAGACATCTAGAATTGTGCGCACAGGGTGTGTCCTAGAAGTTTTTATTGTAAAGAGTTGGTCACCTGGTGCACTGAGAGATACATTCCAAGCCATCGGATCATTCAGTTGTGGGGCCATTCCCATGTCTCCTTGTCACCTCAGGTTTTCCGTAAGATGTTGAAGCTCCCCGAGCCAACGCTCACCTTCAGAGGTGAAGATTGCAGGGAGTTCCTAAAAAAATCATGACAATGGACTTGACCTCTTACCTGAATTCCTAGAAAACCCAACAACTGTCCCTGAGGACATCACAAGATTACAGGTTGGTGCATATCCCTTCCAGGAAATTGCATTGATTTTTACGAGAATAACAGGACATGAAACCACGACCAGCGTCTCCTGGATGATTCTTTACATTATTTATTTTACGGTCAAGGAACAAGCCATCTTCGACTGGGGTAATTTGATTTCCATTGAAATCTCTTCCCAATCGGCGCAATACAAGAAGATAAGAAATTTTTTATGTCATCTTATTTGGTCTTTGCGATAGCACATTGCTGTCAGTTCCTGATATTATCTATCTGCAAGAAGGTAAACTGTGAGTTCAACCCAGTAACCTTCTAGTATCAATCATTTTGGAGGCACAAGGCCTCCCAACACTTTTATGAAGTCTTTAATGATTTTGTCTAAGTTTTCAAAGAATTGATGTTTGGAAAAAACGCTCCCCGGATGTCTGACTAGGCGAGTAAGTTCCTGGATAGGAAGGGGACACTAGAACACATGGAAAATTATAACGTTATAAGGATTTTTGGATCCAAATAAAATCCTTCCTTCCTTCCATGTCACATATCCAAAAGTATGTTTGTTGTTGAGATAGCAAGGCCGTACACCTACTGGTTGAATTGTTTCCATGAAAAGAGAAAAAAAGCAATTCATACCTTTGACTTGGAAAGTGGGGGATTTCATATTCAGGAATATGAACAATATTGATGAATTCATGGGCCACTTCCACAACCTCAATTTGAAATATGATGAAAAATTAAAAGGGTTCAACCCTAATGGTATTTTTTTAGAACATTTATTGGTTGTTGGTTTCAACAATTCTTTCATTGACACTATTTTAAATGAAGATGGAGATAACACCTCAGGAACTCCTCCTCATGACACTGATGACGTGGAGACAACGCTCAACACCAATGAGTGATACAAGTAGAGAGGAAAAGGTATGGGTGAGAAAAGTGCCCAATCCCCGACTATCACGCCCAAGAGTATAGCATCTCGGAGCAGCACTCCAATGGACTACCCAAGTAAGAAATTCACCCATATTTCTTCAAGCAGAGGAGGAGATAAGAACCCTCCTTCTGAAAAAATTGAAAGTTGTCATAAATTTCCCGTAAGGAAGAAACGAAAAAACATTGTGCAAGAAGAGGAGGGACCTCAAGGAGAAAGTGATATCCACGATCTCTCTCTCAAGGATACAGAACTAGAAATTAACATTGAGAAAGTGTTCCCCAACGATGACCAGTTAGAGAACACTTCTCACCAAAACCCTCATATGGAAATAATTGGGACCAAGACCTTTGACGAAGAAGAGTCTTTTTCATTTCAGAGCGTTGTTTTTTACAATGAATCTAAAATTTTGATTATTGAGAAAAGAGACGTCAAGAATAAGAAAGGTAAATCTCGTTCAGAGATTAACCTATGGAACATGCAGCCTTCCCAAATCTCCCAGATACACTGAGCAACTGGAGATGCTCTAGACAACTCTATTGAATGCCTTGAAGCAGAGAATATCAGGTTAAAGGACCGAATTAAAGAATTGGAGGGAGCTTTAATGCCCCTTCCAATGCTTGCTAGTCCTTTAGCAATGATCGGGCCTACCACACCTACGGAAAAGTTAAAAGGATAAGAAAGCCTTCTCACATCAGCCTGAGGCTATGTGGAAAAGAATATAAAGAAAATAATGGAATTAATAATAGAGGCTTGGGAGATGTCAAAGTGTTTGGTCTCTTTTGGCACAAGAGAACATGCTTTTCATGAATATCTGCAAGCATATTTGAAAAACGAGTAAGGTTTCTAACTCGATGCAGTTGTACCATTTGGTGTTAAAGTTACTAATAAGATGGAATTGAGAAGAAGAGAGGAGTATATCCCTTCCCCAAACTGAATAAAACAATTGAACACATGCTGGAAAGAAAAGGTAAAAAACCTTAATGGTATCGTTCAAGCATGTAGCCATGATCCAGGTGGATATCAGTGGCCACCCACCTTTTCCAACTGGCTCAAAATAGTTTTCTGGCAATTTCAGCAATTTACTATTTTTAGCAGGTTTTAACTTTCGGAGCCATTTTGAGGGCCTAAATGAAGGTATTTCGAGATCATGGTTCTCAATGATATCTAAATGCATTATTGAGCCCCCAAAATGAATCTCCTCGAAGATACCTTTCCAACGAGCTATCATACGCCTAAAATGAAGATCGCATGCAAAAGTTACAACCCCGGGAAGTTGATGTACTAACTTACCCAAATGGGGCCCACATGACTTTTGGCGCTTCATCTCCTAGGGTTAGGTTTTTGGATGTCTAGGGTTTTTGGCATTCCTATTTATTGTAAAAAGGCCTTCAGAGCCTCATTGTAATCATCTTCTTGTGAATGCGAGTAGTCGTTACATTTCTTCTCAGAGATAAGCTGCCACCATTCTAGCAAGTCTTTCACTCTGTATTTTTACAGTCTCTGTACATTTCTTTCATTAATAGAAATCGTGTATTACTATATATCTGTGTTTATGGTTGCATATCTGATACATTTATGTTATATTATTGAATATCTGTGATATCTCTATGCATTTCTTTATTATATCTCCTATCTCATTTCGTGCCGAAAATAATCCGGATCAGTGGTATAAGAGTAAGCTGCTCTTGATCGTTTTTTCAGTGCATGTCCCTGATGAGGTTTGAGTATAGCAAGTTTGGTCTCAAGCTTGTCTCTCTTGAATACAATCGCTCTCGCACACCCAAGAAACCCTCAATGTTAGAAGAAAGGAAAAACGACGGAGCATACGATCCTATCAATATGTTTCTTGAGCAAGCTCGCACGCGACAAAGGGATGAAATGATGGAGAATTTTGCCCACATCCTTAAACACCTGTCGATAGCATCAGGCGCATCTTCATCAAGCGACCACTTTGGAGGCACCTCACCTTTCAAGGTACAAGTTAATTTTTATATTCCTGTATTTGAAGGATAGATAGATGCAGAAGCCCTAGAAAAATGGTTAACTCTTCTAGAAGGTTATTTCTCTATTCACAATTTTTCTGACAAAGAAAAGATCACCTTCACACTTCTTAAATCTCTCCCTTATGTCAAACATTGGTGGGAAACTTATTGGGAGCAAAGTTCCACAGAGGAGTCTGGAATATATGGGGTCGATCCCACTTGGGATTTTTTTGTGGATGTGGTAAAGGAATAGTATTACCTTGTTAGCAACTATGAGGACCAATACATGAGATGGACTACAATGCAGCAAGAGAGGGGCCAATCAGTTCCAGAGTTCACCAATACCTTCCATACCTTGCGCACCAAGATGGGTATCAAAGACTCTGAGTGAAATTTGGTTCTAAAATACTGTGGGGCTCTACATAGATACATCCAGACTGAAATGGATTTTCTAGACATCTCATCACTCGGTGTTACTTATCGATATGTTGTTAAAATTGAGAAGAAATTTAAGCACCAGAACAAATGGGAATTCGGGTCTGCAAATCTGCAACAACCAAAGTATGAAAAAGACGTCCCTAACAAACAGTCTCCTGAAAACCAGTCCAAGACACAGGAAAAGAAGGGTCACAGGAAGACAAAGGACACTGGAAAATGGTGTGATTTCCACAAAAGCCCCTGGCACAACACCGATGAATGTCACTCAAAACAGTCATTGGTGGTCAAGATCAAAAACAAGGAGCCAAACCCTGATTCACAATCTAATTCTGAAAATACTAGCAAATGATAGATCATTGATGCAGACCCCACTGTTATTGTCGCGACCATAGCAATTCAACCAGAAGAACCAACAAATCCTGAAGAGGAGGACACCTTTTTCATTCACAGATGTGGGTGAAGGGGACCCCGCTGCATTTTATTGTTGATAGTGGAAGCCAGAAAAACCTCATCTCAATAGATGTCGTCAAACAGTTGGGATTGTCAACAACACCACACCCGCAGCCACACAACATTGGGTGGCTTCGGCAAGGACAAGATCTCTGTGTCATCCAACAATGTCGGTTGTCATATGACATCCAACCCTTCAAGGATGAGGTATTATGTGATGTTTCCCCACTAGATGTCTTTGATGTTCTCCTGGGCCAACCATATATGTGGAGACACCATGCTTTTTATGAGTCTCGACCCCATAGTGTCATTGTTACTTTGGGGGGTCATCTCTACAGAATACCAGAGGTAGTTCCAACTATTGTTCCACCTAAAAAGTGTCGCAAGGTAGTATCTCATACTACAAAATTCATCTTCTTCACAATTTGTTCAAAAGGGGAACAGAAGGACACTGCAACCACTACAGCCTCATCCCCTGCACATTCTATCCAACAGAAGCAGGTCGAAAAGGTTGCAGAAAAGTGCAAATATTCCTTCTGCACACCTTCCTCTCATGTATCTCAACTTGTTGAATAGCCTTAGCTTCAACAGGTTCATGACAGACTTCCACAAACTAAGCAACGCGACGTCTCCAACAATACAAGAAGCTCACCAAGATGTAGATCCAGCAAACGCTTTCCCCTCTCCCCTGGGAACTCAACGCAATGGATACCATTGCTTCGTAAGGAGGGAGGATTTATCCAGGTGGATACCGGTGGCCACCCACCTTTTCTAACTAGCTCAAAACAGTTTTTTGATCATTTTGGCAATTTACTATTTTTAGCAGGTTTTAACTTCTGGGGCCATTTTAAGGGCCTAAATGAAGGTATTTCAAGATCAAGGTTCTCAATGATAGACAAAGGCATGATTGAGGCCCCAAAATGAATCTCCTTGATGATACCTTTCCAATGATCCATCATACGCCTAAAACGGAGATCGCATGCAAAAGTTATGACCCCGGGAAGTTGATGTACTAACTTACCCAAACGGGGCCCACATGACTTTTGGCGCTTCATCTCCTAGGGTTAGGTTTTTGGATGTCTAGGGTTTTTGGCATTCCTGTTTATTGTAAAAATGCCTTCAGATCCTCATTGTAATCATCTTCTTGCGAATGTGAGTAGTCGTCGCATCTCTTCTCAGAGATAAGCTGCCACCATTCTAGCGAGTCTTTCACTCTGTATTTTTACAGTTTCTGTACATTTCTTTCATTAATAGAAATCGTGTATTACTGTATATCTGTGTTTATCGTTGCATCTCTGATACATTTCTGTTATATTATTGAATATATGTGATATCTCTGTGCATTTCTTTATTATATCTCCGATCTCATTTCATGCCAAAAATAATCCAGATCAAGCCAGGCCATAACTAGAAGAGAGGAACTATTCAAGAAGCTAACTGATATAGATCTAGCTGGCAACACCAATGAAGTCCAAGACCTAAAATCAATACTCAACTTGTTTTTTTTAACCAAGCAAGAATTTGATGAACAAGTTGAGATCCTTAAAGGGTTGTCATTTGAAAATTTCTATGGCATTCTTAAATATGGTGAAGATGATGTTAAAAATGGCTAGTTGATTATTCGATTAAAAACCAAGATATTGAAGAAGAATTGTGCAACATTTATATTTATCTAAGGGACTTGAAGGTGAACTCTTCAATATAAAAATCCATCATGAAATGAAGGTGGCACCAATGAGGATCTACATCAAGGAGTGGTTCAAAAAGGTTGTCGACAAGCTTACAAATGAAGGGAAAAGGACTGTTGAGACAATTCCCGTAACAACCGAGGAGAGCCATAAAAAGGCATCAGCGAGCAAGTGACAAACCATGAGATACCATCATAGTAAGTTCATATTGATCACATAATTTTGTCTTTATCAAGTTCTTCATCCAGTTACTCCACCTCTTTAAATAGAAAGGTTTAACCGAGGACTGAGATTTTCCTTTTTCTTCTTTCCAGGTCTTGTTGCTTTCTGCCGCCCAATTTTTTTTTTCTACGAACTTCATTCTTATACGTATTTTCTTTATGGTCTATGAGAGCCCCAATCCCAATCTTTATGACAAACGCATTTTAATTTCAGAGAATATGTATTGAACTATATATTTTTTAGAAATTCCAATTGAACTATTTTGGGAACAATCTTGATTGTACTTTGTAACCCAGTTTTTATGAATATAAATTATTTGAGGTTGATATATCGTTATATTCATTTGAGCTACCCATGTATCACTCTGTCAAAGTTCTCTTATGCATGTGGATCATTTTCTTTTAATTTTTATGTGAAAAGAAATCTTTAGCCCTACTATGATGGATGTGAGGAATTTTGTCTATTTTCTTTAAATATGAATGTGTGTGTGTTTCCTGGCCCATTCTCAAGAAGTCTTTCTTTTAAAAGAAAAATAAAAATATTTTATGTTATATCTATTTATTTTTTTGATGGACTTCTTTAAAAGTCCCACATTTTTAAAATCTCAGACAGAGGAGTACCACCTCTATAAAAACGTAGGAGGATTCACATCCTCATGAGGTTTTTGTTCGTTCCTGACCGATTCAAGCATCAACAAGGAGAAAACGTCTCTTCATAGTCAAAGCCTTCCTTTTGAGAAAATCCACGAGCTACAAACCTTGTTTTATATTTCTCAATACTTCCATCAGCAACATGTTTTACCTTGTATAGTCATTTAGAAGATACCACATATTTTCTCTTCGGTCTAGGAACTATTTCCCATACATCATTCTTTATAATGGATTGGTATTCTTTTGTCATGGCATCTGCCCATTCTTTCTTTTGAATGGATTCTTCAAAGCAAGTAGGCTCCTTCTCTATGAGATCACACATCAAAGTCATATAATTGGAGAATGGTTTAGGTTTCTTAACTTGTCTCATGGTTCCTTCGGGGGCACCATACTTATCTCCATATTGAATAAGTTCATTTTCCCAAGTTGGCTTTCTCTTGTGAGAGATTGTCATATTGGGAGGTTCTTGAGATTCTATCATATCATGATCTTCATGAATCTCACCATCAGGGGAAAATGTGGCTTCCCTCACTGGTTCTACAACTTTGGGAGCTACAGGTTCTTCCTCATATACTATTTCAACCTGACATCTCCTTGATTTATTGAGTGTTTCATCTTCATCAAAGGTTACATCTCTGTTGATCTCAATAAGATGGTAACCTGGAATGTAAATTTTGAAGGCCTTAGAGACCTCACAGTATCCAACAAATATTCCTCTTTTTCCTGAAGGGTCCAACTTGGTTCTCTTTTCTTTCGGAATGTGTACAAACACTGGACAACCAAATATTTTGAGATGGCTTACTTCTGGCTTCTTTCCAGAGAAAATTTCTTCAGGGGTTTTGAACCCAAGTGCACTACGGGATAATCTACTTTCTATATACACTGATGTTCTTGTTGCTTCTTCCCATAAGTGCATTGGAAGATCTTGATCATGGATCATAGTATTCACTGCTTCCTTATTTTTGCTACAACATTTTGTTGAGGATTGCAGGAAGTGGTGATATCCCTCTTAATCTAGACATCTTTGGAAAATCTTACAATCTCTTTTTAGGTGTATTCTCGTCCATTATCTGAACTGAGTATCTTGATTTTTCTTTCAGCAAGATTCTCTATCAAGGATTTTGTTGGCATATGTGAAGACCCAAGGTTCAACGCTTCAACAACGCACCAAAAAAACCCTAACTATCATCCCTTTTGGCAACACCTGCGAAGCAGGAAAAGTCTCACCTAATGTAGAAGCAAGGGGGGTTACAAGACTCAGGTGTCTGTAACTGGTGCAAACCCCCAACCCTCAGGTCAAGGTCCACTACAGGATCATTCTAATTCCTACCCTTGAGTCGGATTGACTCTTCGATTCCTCTTCGGGGAATCCCATGCACATAAAATGGTGCTTCTCCACAGGTCCTTATGAATTGAGCCCACGCGATCAAACACGAAGCATCAATTCCAATCTCCCTCTGACCAAACAATGTGGTCGTATTTCTCGCGATTTTGAAACTTCAGAGTTCGCGACTTCATGACTTCTCCTTCCAAGTCTATCAACTCTTTTCCTTCTGAAACCCAAACTTCCGATGCGCCGAAACGCTTGTCGTGTCCTCTCCCACGACAATATCGCGTTTCACAATTTCGGGGATCTCGGAAATGAAATCCTGAATTTTTATCCTCTGAAATGCCGAAATGCCGAGTTTCGACATGCTTCACCAATAGTTGGCCCCACACAAATCTTTTCTCCCTTCGGGACTTTGCACTTCGCGATTTCACGAATCTCACTACAAGGATTTCGGTTCTCCAACTCACGAAACCCCGAAATGGTCAACAAAGGTTTGACCTCTGTGTCGACAAGTACGCCACCTGTCCACTCTCCACTGTCTACAATCTTTGACACGGATTCTTCTGCCCCTTCAACTCTCGAATTCCAAAATGATAGTTCACGAGAGATCTAACAGCCCCATCTCTCCTGAGCTTTACACTTCAGAAAACACTTGCCGTAACTCTCCTTGCTCCTCTGCAATATCTGACGACTCTCGGGACTTCGCAAATTCTCCACAGAGAATTTCGACCGTCCATTTCCTCCTTGACAACTCCCACAAATTGAAGAAGCTATTCCTTTGTTGGAACTTATCTTCCTGCAAAGTAACTTTGCAGCACCTCCCTTTGAACGCTTCAAGGTACTAACCCTCCTGAGCTTTCTCGACAACTCGAGTCTTCAAGAAGACTCCTGCACGCACTCCTTGCGGCAGCCCTTCGAATACTTCCAAGTATTGAATTCTTCGAATCTGCGCACTCTCTTTGCAACAACAGTCCTTCAATTCTTTCCTTGGTTGATAAGTTCTAAACTTACAACCAGCCTATGCACACCTTGCACAGCTATTGTGCTCAACCTGCACTTCTGCGGGAATGAGAATAATGTTATCTCTCTTGAGCTTTCAGAGATAAAAACTCTGAACCCTTGTCAACGCATTCCTTGCGAACAAACTCCATTGCACTCCTTGTAGGAATTTTACTCACTCAGGTTGAGAAACAATTGAAACTCATTCCTTACTCTCTCTCTTAGATTTCAAACATTCAACAAGAAATCATTTATACATAGCGTAACAGCAAATTCATAACAGAAAGAGTAAAATAGCTATAAGCATAACATTCAACATGCATACACAGAGAATATCACAACACCATAAGTTTGAATCAAATCTTCATGTATTAATTCAGGACTTCTGTACATGGGTGTTTTCAAATACAACTCTCTGCTCTCTCTTGCAATAGCTGAGTGTTATTCTTCTCATCTATTACAACTATAAAATGAGGGTGTCTATATCCCATTTCCCTCCTACTCTCTTAAACTGTCAAATCTAAGAATTTAAAGCTACCTACCTATATTAACTAGCATAAATGCCTTTACCTACTACAGATGTGAGCGAATCGCTCATGATCTGATTACAATCTACAAGTGCCCCTCCACTTAATTATTTCATTTAATATCCGCACATTTATTTCAAAACACTTTTGAAAACATGTTGAAATGTGTTGGCGCTTGTCCCAGCTGTCTTCCGCCTCCATGCGTGCTTGCTACTCGCAATGCTCCTGCATCATACTCCCTCGCTTGAAAATTTTCATGGACTCATGTCCATGAGCTCTTGCACGATCTGTCCATGCTTCTAGATTTCGGCTTCATTTTCCCAGCTGGCATCTTCAACTGGATGTCCCTTCCATTTGACTAAGTAGTTAAAATATTACTTTCACTTGGTCCTCTTACTAACTCTTTTGTCCAGTAGGCTTTCCATTTGTGGTTTTTCTACAACTGGCATTTGTTTAGTCCACTGAACCTCTGGTTGTTCATTACCTACTTCTACTTCTTCTCCTTTATAAGGGTACAAATCTGAGATGTTCAATATCGGAGAAATTCTGACCCCATCGGGTAATTCGATCTCATAATCATTTGTCCCAAATTTTCTTAGGATCTTGCACGGCCCAGTTTTCTTCATTTTCAGTTTATTATATGTCCCCCTCGGGAACCTTTCCTTTCTCAAGTGTGCAAGGATAAAATCACCAACTTCGAACTGAAGTTCTCTCCTGTGTTGATTTTCTCTTCGCTTATACTCTTGGCTCGAGTTTTGCAATCGCTCCCTAACTTGGTTATGAAGCTCCTTCATTGCTTCTGTGAAATCCTATGCACTAGCACTTCTAGTCGCAGTCTGTTCTGAATCTCTGAATTCATAAACTCCTCTTGGCTGCATGCCATAAACAACTTGGGACGGACTCTACCCTGTGCTTCTATTAAGTGAATCGTTATATGCAAATTCTGCATGTGGTAGAATATTGTCCCACTGACTGTGATGTCCAATCACCAAACTTCTCAGAAAGTCTCCCAAACTTTTGTTCACAACTTCTATCTTTCCATCTGTCTGAGGATGATAAGCTGAACTAAACAACAAGTTTGTTCCCAGATTTTTACATAAGGTTCTCCAGAAGTGTCCCACAAACTTGGTGTCTCGATCTGAAACTATGCTCCTTGGTAAACCATGAAGTCAAATGACTTCTTTGAAAAACAGATTCGCAATGTGAGTTGTATCACTGGTTTTCTGACATGGTATAAAATGTGCCATCTTAGAAAATCGATCCACCACTACAAAGATCGAGTCAAACCCTCTTTGTTTTCTTGGTAGCCCCAATATGAAGTCCATGCTTACTGCATCCCACGACCTCTCAGGTATGGGTAACAATTGATATAAGTCTGCATTCTGCCTCTGTCCTTTTGAATGCTGACAAATTCTACATCTATCCACGAATCTTTTGACATCTGCTCTCATTCCTGGCCAAAAATATGACTCATTTAACTTTGAGAACGTTTTGTCATGACTGAAATGCCCGGCCAATTCTCCACTGTGTTTCTCCTTCAGCAAATTCTCCCTCATGGAGCATTTTGGAATACAAAGTTGATTACCCTTAAACAATAATCCTTCTTGGATCATGTATTTTTTCCATTGACTTCTGTCCCTAAGAATTGGATTCTCAGCTGCTTCATACGCCTCCTTAAAATCTGGATCATCCTTGTACATATCTGTGAGGTTATCAAAACCCAAAGTTTTGACTCTGAACTCCTGCACCAGTAAACATTTCCTACTCAAAGCATAAGCAACTTTGTTAGCAGTTCCAGAAATATGCTTAGTTACAAAAGTAAAGTTATGCATGTATTCAACCCATTTAACATGTCTTTGATTCAACTTCTTCTGTTGAGTCACAAATTGCAAAGCATGATTGTCACTGTATAAGACAAACTCCTTAGGAATCAAATAGTGTCTCCATTTCTTCAATGCCTGAATAATAGCATAGAACTCCTTGTCATACGTGGAGTATTTTATTTTGGCTTCATTCAGCTTCTCACTGAAGTATGCTATCAGTCTGTCTTCTTGGCTCAAGACTTCCCCTATTGCAAATCCACTTGCATCACATTTACTTGAAATGTCTTTTTGAAATCCGGCAACACCAAAATTGGTTGTTCCATGATTTTCCTTTTCAACAAATTGAAGCTTTTTTCAGCTTCTTCTGTCCAATGAAAAGACTTGTGTCTCTTCTTCACTATGTCCATCATCGGTGCACTAATTCCACTGAAATTCCAAATGAACTTCCTGTAGAAACTAGCCAATCCATGAAATATACTCTTCGGTGATGGCCAATTCTTAATCACCTCCACTTTATCTGGATCCATCCTCAACTTGTCTGCAGAAATAACAAACCCTAAATAAATGAGCTCTGTCTTCATGAATGAGGATTTCTTCATGTTTATCAGCAGCTTCTCTTGCTGTAGCCTCTGCATCACTATAGCCAAATGTTTCAGATGCTCTGCCTTTATTTTACTGAAAATCAGTATGTCATCAAGGTACACTATGACAAATTTTTCGATGAAATCCTTCAGGACTTCATTCATCAATCTCATGAAGGTACTTGGCACGTTTGTTAAGCCAAACGGCATAACAAGCCATTCATACAGCCCTTCGTTAGTCTTGAATGTTGTCTTCCATTCATCACCTTCTCTCATGCAAATCTAATGATTGTTGGAAGATTGATTGTTGTCATTGATGTCANTTCAGATGCTCTGCCTTTATTTTACTGAAAATCAGTATGTCATCAAGGTACACTATGACAAATTTTTCGATGAAATCCTTCAGGACTTCATTCATCAATCTCATGAAGGTACTTGGCACGTTTGTTAAGCCAAATGGCATAACAAGCCATTCATACAGCCCTTCGTTAGTCTTGAATGTTGTCTTCCATTCATCACCTTCTCTCATGCAAATCTAATGATTGTTGGAAGATTGATTGTTGTCATTGATGTCAACCCTAGTCATGGGTTTTGGACCGCAAGATTGATAAAGGTATTTGGACATGAAGGAAAATTCACATGCATATACAACACCCATGAATGGATAGTATACATCATGTTGTTTCCGGTGGTATGCGGCACGTCACATGGATCCTCATGGTTGATGAGAAATGAATTTTTGAAGATGACAAAGTGAATTGAAAAAGGAAGTACATGTAGGCCCTGAAAATAATTAAAGAAAATAATTACAAAATAAGAAAGTGTCAGGTCGGCCCTAATGTTAAACAGAAGTGAAATAAATGGTATAAATAAATATCATTATACATTCATTTGATACAAGTCGAATTTCAGAGGGAAGAAGAAGTAAAAGAAGGCCGGATTTCAAGGGAGGATGAAGTCTTTTGGTGATGTGTTCTAAGGTATGTTATTTTCAGGTCATTTTACAATTTTTGCTATAACTTTTTTTATAGAACGATTCAGATGGTGAAATAGCTCTGGTATTGAGAAGACATATCAAGGTACCTCTGGTAAAAATTTCAGCTCTTTATTCGCTATAATTATGGAGATACACTCTGTGGAATATAGGGTTTGTGACCGGTCCTGAAACTAGTCAATAAACAGGTGTTCTGGGTAAAAAAGTCATAACTTTTTCATACAGACTCCAAATGCAGTGGGACCACTTCCATTAGAAATAGTACGGACTGTAGTTTCTTGTGTGTGAGTTTCAGAATCATATGTTAAATATTGAGTGCGGAGCATGCTGTACAAGTTGGATCTTCTGAACAGACCAGAATTGAATAAAGTCTACCATTCTTTCTATAACCTCTTTTTGGGGAGGATTCAAGAAGTGAAAATTAGAGGAGTTTCAGAGAATACATTGAGTAACATTATCTACAGGATCAGAGTACTCCAAGAATCAAATAATTTCAGAAATTGAAGAAGTCTCAGAAAGCATTATCAGGTTCTATGTGATGATTGGTTGATTGTGATGATTTAATGTAAAGCTTTATTATCTCTCATATATTCTTGGGTGGAAGGAAGGGGCAAGGATAGAGAGTTCAAATATATCTTGATATTGGAGGATTGTATCTTCCTCTTGGAGATTTATCCCTCCCTTTACATTTGGAAGCTATAGCTACCTTTGGAAGTCATTACTTCCCTTGAACAAAAACTATTGATTATTTCTCATATATTGTGCATGGTGTATTGTGGTGTATTGGTGTAACTCTTATACTATTGTTCATTTCTCATTGGATATAATTCAATGGTTTAAGTATAAGTTGAAAAAGGTTTTAAATTGTACTGGATACTGATTCACCCCCCTCTCAGTATCAACAATGATATCCACTTTTCAAATCAATCTTTGAAAAAAATTTCGCTCCACTCAAGCAATCCATCAAATAATCCATTCTTGGCAATGGAAATCTGTACCTGATGGTAATATTTTTAATTTCTCTTGAGTCTATACACATTCTCCAGCCTCCATCTTTCTTCGAACTGAGCACTGTCAGAACAGCACATGGACTCAAGCTTTCTCTAACCAGCCCTTTGTCCATTAAATCCTGGACCTGTTTTTTGACCTCTTCATTCTCTTGAGGCATCAATATGTATGCTGCTTTATTTGGTAAACTGGCTCCAGGTATAAGATCAATGTGATGACTTATACTTCTGATCGGTGGAAACGAACGAGGTAGTTCGTCCATGACTATATCAGAAAATTCTTCCGGTAACTTCTGGATCTCCTCTGGTAAATCATCCACTCTCGTATTGGTTAAAACAATTCTAGGATTCCTAACCACAATCAATTGTGGATCTTCCTTCTTCTTAACCTCCTTAAGAAGTTCCTTCCCACTCATGAGAAGTACAGTGTTTCTTACTTTAGTTTTTACTTCTTTGTCCTTAATCGACAACAACATGTGAGTTCTCCCATTCTTCTCTAGGGTGTATGTGTTCTTTCTCCCATCATGAACCACATTCCTGTCATATTGCCATAGTCTACCCAGCAATAGATGACAAACATCCATGGGAATGACATCACACAATATCTTATCGTTATATCCTCCTATTTTAAATTCAACTAAACATTGTTTAGTGACATTTACTTGATGTCCTTTTTGTAGCCATGAAACTCTTTATGGACTTGGATGTTCAATAGTCTCCAGCTCCAGTTTTTCTACCATCTCCGTAGAAACGAGATTGTCTGTGCTACCACTGTCCACGATGACCTTGCATACCCTATCTTTCGTCCTGCAAGCAATCCAAAAAAGATTGTTCCTTTGCACTGGATTCTCCGCCTCCTTTTCTGGCATTAAGAGAACCTTCCTCATCACCAGTGATCTTCTGCCTTCAGCATCTTCTTCCTCAACATTCCATTTTTGTGCTTCGGCAATGTGAGTTTCACCACCTTCTTTCTTATTATCTGGACATTCATAAGATTTGTGTCCATTCTTTCCGCATGTGAAGCATTTTATTACTCCACCTCTGCATCTTCCTCTTCCTCTAGTGCGAGGAAAAGTGTTGTTATCAGCATACTGTCCTCTCTGTTCAGCATACTATCCTCTCTATGAGCTTCCACCTCTCTCAGATTGAGGTTGAGGTTTCTTCCACTCTTCCTTAGGCTTTTGATTCCTATCTTGGACAATTGTTTTTCCTCTGGGATGACTTCTGCCTCGACCTCTTTGACTTTTCTTTTGTCTCAGCTTCTCTTCAGCCTTTAGAGCCATCTGATAAGCATCTTCCACCATTCGGATGGTCATCATGCTCATCTCATCCTGAATGTCATATCTTAAACCATTCATATACTTGACAACCTTTTCATCATCACTTTCGTGATGACCTTCTCTAATGTTTAGCTTGTAGAACTCTTCAGTGTACTCCTTCACTGACATCAGCTTCTATCTCAAATTCTTCATTCTTCGAAACAAAGTGATTTGATAAAACTTGGGTATGAATTTCACCTTCATCATCGCGATCATTCTATCTCAACTCTTGATTTTCTACTTGCCTTTGCAGCATCTGTCAGCTTGTAGTTCATCCCACCACAATGTTGCATGTCCTTTAAGTCTTGTGATAACATGTTTGACCTTCTTGTCTTCCTCGACATCCTCATAGTCAAAATACATGTTCAGAGTTCTAATCTAGTCTAGAAGCTCTTCAACATATAGGTTTCCCTCATACACTGGAATGTCCATTTTTTCTCTAGCACCCATCCTTGCAATAGCCCTGAGTAGGCGTTCATTTGTTGCATCCTCTACTACAACTTCTTCTCTTTCATGTCCAGCTTCATCTTCACTTTCAAATTCACTGACATCTCCAACACCGGTTGTGCGCCTTTGTTTTATTTCCATGTCCACGAGTCTACCGCGTAGGTCACGCATCTCTCTTTTCATGGCTGGATTTGGCAACTGCCTACCCCTTTCTCTTGGCATTTCCCTCTCCTCTAGTGGATCGGGTATTTTTTTGTCTCTTCTTCTCGGTGGCATGGTAAATATTTCTTTTCCCTGCTACAGAAAGCAAAGAAATCTTTCTGGGCTCTGATACCAGATGGTGCAAACCCCTAACCCTCGGGTAAAGGTCCTCTACAGGATCGTTCTAATTCCTGCCCTTGAGTCGGATTGACTCTTCGATTCCTCTTTGGGGAATCCCACGTACATAAAATGGTGCTTCTCCATAGGTCCTTATGAATTGAGCCCACGCGATCAAACATGAAGCATCAATTCCAATCTCCCTCTGACCAAACAATGTGGTCATATTTCTCACGATTTTAGAACTTTGGAGTTCGTGACTTCGCAACTTCTCCTTCCAAGTCTCTCAACTCTTCGCCTTTCAAAACCTGAACTTTCGATGCACCGAAATGCTTGTCATATCCTCTCCCATGACAGTATCGCGTTTCGCAATTTCGGGGATCTCGGAAATGAAATCCTGAATTTTTATCCTCCGAAATGCCGAAATGATGAGTTATGACACGCTTCACCAGTAGTTGGCCCCACACAAATATTTTCTCCCTTCGGGACTTCGCACTTCGTGATTTCGTGAATCTCGCTACAAGGATTTCGGTTCTCCAACTCACGAAACCCCGAAATAGTCAACAAAGGTTTGACCCCCATGTCGACAAGTACGCCACCTGTCTACTCTCCACTGTCTACAATCTTTGACACAGATTCTTCTGCCCCTTCAACTCTCGAATTATGAAATGCGAGTTCACGAGAGATCTGACGGCCCCATCTCCCCTGAGCTTTACACTTTAGAAAACACTCGTCGTAAATCTCCTTGCTCCTCTGCAAGATCTGACGGCTCTCGGGACTTCGCGAATTCTCCACGGAGAATTCCAATCGTCTGTTTCCTCCTCGACAACTCCCACAAATTGAACAAGTTATTCCTTCGCTGAAACTTATCTGCCTACAAAGTAACTTTGCAGCGCCTCCCTTTGAATTCTTCAAGGTACTAACCCTCCTGAGCTTTCTCCATGACTCGAGTCTTCAAGAAGACTCCTACATGCACTCCTTGTGGCAGCCCTTCGAATAATTCCAAGTATTGAATTCTTCAACTCTGTGCACTCTCTTTGCAACAGCAGTCCTTCAATTCTTTCCTTGGTTGATAAGTTCTAAACTTACAACCAGCATGTGCACACCTTGCATAGCTGTTGTGCTCAACCTACACTTCTCCGGGAATGATAATAACATTATCTCTCCTGAGCTTTCAGAGATAAAAACTCTGAACCCTTGTCAACGCACTCCTTGCGGACAAACTCCACTGCACTCCTTGCAGGAATTTTACTCACTCAGGTTGAGAAACAATTGAAACTCATTCCTTACTCTCTCTCTCATATTTCAAACATTCAACAAGAAATCATTTATACATAGCGTAATAGCAAATGCATAATAGAAAGAGTAAAATAGCTATAAGCATAGAATTCAACATGCATACACAGAGAATATCACAACACCATAAGTCTGAATCAAAGCTTCATGTATTAATTCAGGACTTCTGTACATGGGTGTTTTCAAATACATCTCTCTGCTCTCTCTTGCAATAGTTGAATGTTATTCTTCTCATCTATTACAACTATACAATGAGGGTGTCTATATCATGTTTCCCTCCTACTCTCTTAAATTGTCAAATCTAAGAATTTAAAGCTACCTACCTATATTAACTAGCATAAATGCCTCTACCTACTACAGATGTGAGCGAATCGCTCATGATCTCTTTACAATCTACAAGTGCCCCTCCAATTAATTATTTCATTTAATATCCGCACATTTATTTCAAAACATTTCAAAACACTTTTGACAACGTGTTGAAATGCGTTGGCACTTGTCCCAGCTATCTTCCACCTCTGTAAAAGACCCTTCCAGGCATTGTTTCCCTATCGCAACTACTTGGTCCAGTTGCGAACCTTTTCCTTTTATATCTTCAAACACCACGTAGGCTTCCTCTTGCACCAGTTGTAGCCGTTGTGTGACTTCCATTAATCTGCCCTGGATGGCAATAATCTGTTGTTGGGCTGCGTGACATTCTTATGATCTCTTCATTCTCTCGACTACAGAGAGTGACTTCATCTGTGCTTGAACTGTCAGTGCCTGCTATTGTGACTCCTATAGCTGCGCTTCCAACTTCCTAAGCTCTAGATATTTTGTGAGGCGTTTGTAGGTCTGTGCGCTTGTGTCACTCAATTGTTTTCATTCTGAGGCGAGGGATCTGATCCTTTCAATTGCGCTCTTAGTGGCTTCCCCCTTCTATTCGTGTACTTCTTGTGGAGTACTTGTTACTTCTTGGATCTCCAACTCTATTACCCTTGCTTGAAGCTGTTGGATGGCCTCAGCGAGCTTCATCACTTGAACCTCGACTATATCATGTTCCTCTTGTGCCAAGCTTGGCACAGAGTGGAGTGCTCTGCTCACAACTTCTTTGACTGCAGTCTTCTCTATGAGCAGCTGGTCCTTTTCCCTATGTATCTTCTCTTTGTCTTCCTCAAGCATCGCCCAAAACTCATCTTTCTCATTTTCATAAGAGGTTACACAGTACCGCACAATTTGTAATTGCTCCAAGATCTCTTCTTTTTCTTATTTCAAGGCTTTTGTAGCCTTATCCTTCTCTTCTTGGACTCATTGAAGTCGATCCTCTATTGCATCTGCAAGTATTCAAAGTTTGGATGGCTCATCCCCCAACTCTGTAGTCTCTAACGAGGAAGGCGCGGTAGGGACTACGTGGACCGAGAGAATAGCTTCATATACTTCACTCAATTCCTTTTCTGTCCTACCATATAGTTCGTCAAGCTTCACTCCATATCTCTGCAAGAGATCCTCAGACACATCCTCCATTGCTCTGTGGACTAGACTAATATCATATTTTGTGAGTGAGGCCTCCAACTAGGGCTTATTGGCGCGGGTCTTCTTTCTTGTCGAAGTTTTCTGTGGATAAACCTTCCTCTTCTGTGGAGTTATTGTTTCAGCAGGGGGATCTTTTGGCAAGGTATCTTCACCTTCTTCTTGATTTTCTCCTTCATCCCCTCCTCCCTATCCATCTACTTTGTCTCCTCCTTCTCCTAGGGAGCCAGATCCATTTCCTTCAGAGACGTTGTCTTTCTCATCAGTCTCTACATCTTGGACTTCCTCCTTTTTCTTCTTCTTCTTCGCGTTGGTATGTCCAACATGCTCGACCCGAGTGACCAAGGGGATTCCTATAATGTCATCATCAGAGGGCTCTGCATCTGCAACGGGTACACGGAACTCCTCCAACCATTCCTTAGTGATATGCTCCATGTCTTCGTCGGTCAGCTTGTAATAGGAATGTAATTCTTCCTTGATCTCATCCTTGCGTGCAGTGATATATATGAAATGTTGATCTTCACAGAACTTAGTGATTGGTCTGTACTGGTACAAGGTGTGCAGTGTCATGCATGGGAACGACTCTATGGAAACCTTTATTTGCTGATAGTAGGCATGGAACACTGTGTTCAACTGCCATTGCTTCGACATGTCATTCGTATACCATAATGTGGAAAATATAGCTACCAATGGCTCTGATGGTTCAATTTCTAGAAAAGTTACTCCCTCAATCATTTTCCAAGCAACAAATGCAATCAGCACAAATATCTAATTGAAGTGGAACTCGTATCCCTGATCTTGCACTTCGCACCAGTCTTTCTCAAGCTCATTGATGAGGTAACTCACCCAATTCATTTTCATTCCCTCAATGCATTTCCCTACGAGGTCCACCACAAACCCAGTGACCTGTGTGGGGTGGTTCTTTCAAATGAGCTTGCCAGCTATGAGCTGGAAAGCGAGGTACAATGTGCCATCCTGACAGGCTACCTTGTAGCCTCACTTTCCCTTTTCTACTTCATCGTATGCCTATTTTGTTTTTCCAACAAATGGTTCCCGACAACGGAACCATTTGTTGGCACAGGGGCAAACCTGGTGTTCAATGCTTCAACAACGCACCAACAAAACCCTAACTACCGACCCTTTCGGCAACACCTGCAGAGCAGGCAAAGTCTCACTCGAGGCAGAAGTAGGGGGGTTACAGGACTCAGGTGTCTGTAACCAAGATGGGACACAGATATGTGATTATAATACTTCGCAAAGTACTTAGAAGATAACATGCATTAGCTTATAAACTTTATTCACATCGCAGAACAAACCCTAAGGATAGATCGGCGCAGTAACAATGACAAAATACACATCGCACTTAGCATCATAAGTTAGATCTATCACCTTCGACATAAATAAAGCACTAAGCATTCATGGATCTATCTATCATATATAACAATCAATGCACTAAGCAGATTCACAACACAAACATCATAGCACAAAGCAAACCATCAACACATGATATATGTGGTTCACCCCAGTGTAGGGCTACATCCACCAACTGCTTCTTCTTCTTTAGAAAGCTTCAATCTCTTACATTCTTCTGCTCCTGTGCACTAATCCACAGAACCAAGCTTCGCACTGGACATGTGATCTGTGCACTAAGAACCAGATCTACCTTCTCAAAATCAGGTCAAGGCACAGAGCCAACTCCTCTATCAAGCACAAAACCTTACATACATAGGTTGTTGAACTAAGAAACCCAAAACTACTTGCACTTAGCCTTACAATCTATCGATTCCTTTCTACATTACATTCTTATTTATTTATACTCTTACATTTACAAAAAGGCCTAATCATGGGTAAACCCATGGGCCGACATCCCATAACCTGTTACAAAACCCTAATAACCCCATGCTGGGTCCACAAAGCCCACAAAACAAGTGATATCCATGATCTCAGCTCCGCCTGGGTGCTCCTTCCTCGATCACTACGTCGAAGACCAAAAAGTGGTCAAACCTGACCAAGATTTCCTCAAACTTGATCGAGGACCAACAACTTTGAATTCCTTGAATTTCCCAAACACTTCATCTTTTGATTTCAAGAAGTAAACCCAAGTATTGCAAGAATAGTCATCAATAAATGATACATAGTATACATACCCACTAAGAGAGGTGGATGGAATTGGTCCACATACATATGAGTGGATGAGCTCCAAGACTCCTTATGCTTTACTATCACTCTTCAAGAAAGGATTCTTGATGTTATTTCCTTGTGCACATCCCTTGCACACACCTTCATGATCAACCTTGAAATCTGGTAGACCTGTAACTGCCTTTCTCAAATAAGGTAAGGCCTTGTAGTTGATGTGAGATAGTATTCTATGCCAAATTTCACATGGACTTTCAGAGTGAATCAAGGTTGCATATGAGTAACCTTTTAACTTATACAGGCCACCTTCATATGTTCCAATAACAATTGTATATTATATGGTTTTTCCTTTAGGCTACATGAGGACTTCACCATCTATAAATGAAACCTTGAAGCCTTTCTTATCTAGAGATGAGATAGAAAGAAATGTCTTTGTCAAACCTGGTACATATAGTACATCCTTCATCTTCATCGGGGTCCCTGAATAAATTTTGTAATTGGACTCTCCTACTCCTTTGATAGGGTACTGGTAATCATATCCAAGTGTAAATTTCTGGGGAAAGTTCTTTTCTGTAAGGCTAGAGAGAATGTCTCTCTGACCTATCATTTTCTTGGAAGAACCACTATCTATGAGCCATGTATCCTCACCAGGTGACACTGATCCTGAGAAGGCAGAGGTTAAGACATAGTCTTCAATCTTTTCTTTAATCATCTTAGTGGGTGGCTCTTCATCTTCAATTGTATGGGCATGGTGCCTTTTGTTCCTATTCTTGTATTTTTCTCTTCTAACTAGAAAATTCTTAGAAATATGTCCCATATTGTCACAATGGTAACATTGGTAGGATGAGAATTCATTGTTCTCTTCTTTGACCTTTCTGAAACTTTTGGAATCTCCTTGGAGGGTGAGATTCTTTATGGATGAATTTATTTGGGGAGTGAGATTCCTTATGTGGGTGGGTCTACTTCTTGAAGTGATGCCTTCTCTTTACTCCTTTAGTATGAGTAGCTAGAGCTTGATCTTCATCCCTTAATAATAATGCTTCTCGGTTAGCTATTCTTGCTTCTTCTTGAACACATTCTTCCCAAAGACTGTCAAATTGTATTTTTTCCTTTCTAGCACAAATGATTTCGATGAATGCATGCTAAGGTTTTATGAGACCATTAAGATTTTTCATTATGATTTAATATTCATCTAGGGTATCTCCAATTGCTTCTAGTTGTTCCTTGAATTGAGAGATTCTAGAGAAATATTCATGAATTGTTTCTCCTTTCTGCATCTTTGTATTCTTGAGTTGAGTTCTCAAGTTCATATTTCGGTTAATGTTTCTTCCTTCATACAATACGATTAGGGAATCAAAAATTTATTTTGGGGTATTCTTAGATTCCACTTGAGGAATCAAGTGATCTTTGATAGATTCTGCAATGATTCTTTTGGCCCTAACCATGTCCTTCTGGTACTTTTCTTTAGCTATAGCATCTGCAGGCTCTGGTATATTTTCTTTGATGAATATCTATAGGTCATTCTCTTCAAGAATGAGTGAAATCCTATACTTCCAGGCACATAAATTTTCCACACCTTCTAACTTGTCAACAAGCTTGGTCCTTGCAGATATATTGACCTGATGCTAGAAAAATGACCAAAAAATGAAAGTGCTTAGAATTTACATCTAAACTTACCAGAAGGTTCACTTGGATGAGGCAAGTAGCCTAGTGCATTGGTTTTATGAAAATCCAAATTTTACCCCTTGAAACTGAGCTTGCGCAATTCTGGACTGGTACTTATGGTATTTATTCTAGTTTCCTAGTTTTCTGGTTTTCCGGTACTAGTGAAAACTAGGGTTTCCCTTTTTGGGAGTTATGACCACTGGAAAAGTGCACTCAAGCTGTCAATGAGCTTGCTAGGATAGGGCACACTTCCTTGATGAGTTTTAGGCTAAAATTCCCTTCCAATAAAAATCCCTAATTTTCTTGTATGACAATAGTGACATTTTTGCTTATCTAGTGAAAGGTGATCTCTTCAGCTTAGCTTTGATACCATGTTAATTTTAGAGAATCTATTAAGTTTATTTTCAATTTACTAGATAACAATAGCATAGGTAGGATCACTGAGAGAAACACAATCAAAATATACACAACATTTATCCTGGAAAACCCTCATGGGGGAGAAAACCCAACAAAAAATTCCTTAATATAGATAGCCAATGCAATGACGAGACAATAAACCAAAACACTAGAGAATATCCAACACTGAGCATTGTGCCTCTCTCTTCCTTCTTCTCCCAAATGCAACTAATTCCAAACTTACACACTTGTTGAGTGGAATGAGTGAGTGAGTGAATGAGGCGTTAGCCTCTCTTATTTATATTAGTTGGAAGGTGCTATGGAGGTGTCTCTTCACTGGGCAGGGTTGAATTATTCACTTAGTGGTTAAAACCACTTTAATTAGGCCCGGGGCTGACTTCTTAATTTTCATGATATAGTTAGGGTTTGACCAATATGCAAAAGGAGATTTGGTCATTTACAAATCCCGACATGATCAATCCACAAAAGGGGATTGATCTAATTAATAATGACTTAATAATAAATAGAATACTTTTTGCAGTTACAATATTTCAACAGATCAGGGGAGAACTTTCAATTTCAGGAGGAAGACACGGGGTAATACCAAACATGGAAAATGTTGGAATTGTGAAATGAGAAGCCCAAAGTGGTTTTTGGCGATTAATATCTGTACTATCTTCCTGTAATAATAACCCACTAAAATTGATGACAACGATGAAACTTACTACCCTCGGATCATAATAACACCATCGAGATGGAAGATTTTGTAGGCATAAGTGAGTACACATAGTTATGTGTTCAATAGATATGGTAATGGTTTATGTCTGTATGTAGGTTTGGGTCACCATCACACATTCGTTTGCACAGAGTCTATTTATGAAAAAATTCACTCATTGCTACAACTTATCGCCAAGTGTTTCAAATTGTGGGTGTTGTGAGCTAATGACTTTAGTAGCTTCCAGTTTTATTACAAGTACTAGTTCCATAAGTATAATAGTTTCGAAGGTAATCCTAGTCTTTGATGAGCACAATATTTGCAACCTTCGAGAACATGCCAACACAAGTCTAATTTATTTCCCATGTGTAAATAGACTCAATGGGTGTAATGTTTTGGTATAATGATGAGACTTATACCTGGATTTTTCATCATCAATCAAAAAATTGAAAGATGCATTGGTATCTCACCATTTCCCAAGGGATTGACTCGAGACTTGTGATTTTCTTGTCATAAGATCATAAGGGGTTTCGACAATGTAGAGCAAGACAAAGCCATGAAATAGAACCATTTATAATATCTATAAGGTATTTAATTAACAAGAACCTTGCACTATGATCCTTTGATAGAAATTTAACATTGAAACTTAAAGAGACCAACAATGTTTGGTTTAATAAAGAACCATGAATATGAATGTTGCCAATCATTTTTAAAAATAAATCTTGTAATAATAAAACATCCTTCCAAGTTTTCATACAATGATGAGTATGCCAGTTCTTTCCATAACAAGTAGAAGTCTTTGGTAACCCAATGAGGACATGATTTTGTATCTCAACTTGAAACCAACGTATAGAAGACAAGTATTATAAGGAATCATCCATCACCATACTAGTCATCATAAATCAAAATCTTGAAACAAAAGAAATTGAAGCGTTGTTTGAATTTCATGTTGAAAATCATGAAATTATAAAAGGAAACAACAATCAATGTCAACCAAAATTAAATCCAAACCATTCATGCCCAATCTAATAAAAAAGGAGAATAAATGAAACATAAAAATAAAATTAGAGGGACCCTAGATTTTGGTCAAAAATGTAGGGGGTTGTTGCTGGCCAACACTATCTTGGGATACTTTTAGATCATGCCTTATCTTAATCATTTCTCATCCCATTTCCTCCAATAGTTTTGGTCCAAGTGTGATCCTATCCACTAGATTATCCCAACTAATTGGAACTCTACACTTTCTACCATACAGAACCTCGAATGGGCTCATCTTCAATGATTCCTGATAACCATTATTATAGGCGAACTCTACCAAGGGTAGATATTCTTCCCGCTACTTGGGCTGATGCATAACATACATCCTTAACATGTCCTCTAGCACTTTGTTCACCCTTTTGGTATGACAATCTGTTTGAGGATGGAGGTTTTGATAAACACCAATTGTGTTCCCAATCCCACAAACAAGCTTCTCCAAAAACTTGAGGTGAATTTAGCATCTCTATCCGTGATTATGGTCTTTGGAAGACCGTGCAATCTGAAAAATTCCTTCATAAAAACATTAGCAACATCTATGGCCTTGAAATTAGATTTAATAGGGATAAAATGACCTTCCTTTCTTAGAATATCTACTACAACCCTGATTGCATCATGTTGCTTAATTTTCTTTGGCAAATCAACAATAAAATCCATGGAGATTGTCTTCCATTTCCACTTTGGGATTTGCAAAGGCTATAATAGCCCCGTAATATGAATATGTCCAACCTTCACCTGTTGACACTCCAGACACTTAGCAATGCATTCAGAAATATTCTACTTCATTATAGGCTAGTAATATAACATTTTTACTATTGTTACCATATTTTGATAACCAGCGTGACCTACATAAGGTCTCCTATGGAACTCTCCCATAATTGGGTGCCTCAAATATATTGAATTAGGAACATACATCATGTCATTATACAATAGCAACTCATCAACTATAAGTTGATATCCTTCATATTTCTTCTCTCGAGGTTGTTGTTTGTAAATCTTATCTTGATTGATTAAAGAACTCATCTTCTTGCAAGAGAGTTTCAACCCTCTACTTGATATCAGAATCCCCTACACTAGTTGTTGCTAAGTGTATAGTCTGCACACTTCGACTGAGTGCATTTTCTACTTTGTTCTCTTTCCATTTAATGTGTTTGATCTTGAAATCAAACTTGTTGATCACTGCCATCCACCTGGCCTATCTAGCATTCAATCTTGGTTGGTTGAACAAATAATTTAGTCCATAATGGTTTGTCATCAAGACAAACCTTCTTCCAAGAAAATAATGTCTCCACATCTTTAATGCATGCACAATAGTTGCAAGCTATATATTGTGTCAGTTTCTGTCCAGTAAGTACCAAGTTGCAGCCCTATATTGCTTTAGTCTGGATCTGGGTCTTCTCTATTTTAGGATGATCATCAATATTTTGGATGAGATTCCTATTTTCTTCTAGAAAATCTCTCAAATTCTTCTCTTTTTTTATCTATGCCAATGAACACCTATGTTCAATGCACCATTTTCCTGTGAGCTTGTTGCTCACTTACTCTTATCACACCTTCTTCATGATCTAGTCTCTCTTTCGATACCACTCTTTGTTGCTATTTTTGGGCCAAAATCACCATATTTTTGTCTCTCATTTCCACTTTTTTCATCTTCTTTTCTATTCTCCTTGGGGTTCCCATGACTTCTTCCAGACACAACATGTTGTCTGGGGTTCAAATTCCTAAAGGCTGAAATTTTTGGGTGTCATGTCTGTCAAGTTATTTAGTTGACCCCTTTGTCTTCTCAAGAGATCAAGATGGTCAGCATTATTAACTGTCTCAACCACCAATCATGTTCCTTCATGACAGTTCATGTGGCTCTATGTATATTCAAGTATGTGAGTAGGTGTTGTATTCAATTTCCAAGTGCACGCTGAATTGTTAAGCAAGCTTCCTATTTTACTCATTGAAGATTCTCCATTCCACCTCACCAATCCACTTCATCAATTCCCACTTGTGACATCATGGCCAGTACTCTCAAGGATTTTCCTTTTTAGTCAGTTGTCTGGTTTTTTTCATTAATCAAAATATAATTACAAGATTCATAATCACAGTATATGAAGTCTTAGCATAATTACAATTATGGGGGAAAACATGGTGTTACAATGTCTTCCCAATCAGATGGAGGAGGTTGGTGGAAGATCGACATTCGAGATCAGCCATGGAAGTTTAAACACCATGGTTGTTAAGAACACCCTGAGGTTCTGACGAGCATGGTTTTGTGTGGCCATGGTTCCACTTCCAACTCAAGGTGCAAGGCATTCGACATCTAGCCCTCTGCAACAACAATGAACGTAAGGAACTTCATATGCCCATATGTTTGGATCCCTCGCTACCAAAGTGTCTTATACCATGACCCATCATTGTGGTGTTAGAAAAACAGGACCGCGGAGCAATAAAATAAAACAAATGTGGAAGCAAAACATAGAAGATACACAATACAAGAGAGACACAAATTTACATGGTTCACCCAGTGTGGGCTACGTCCACCAGAGAAATCGCTAGGTCCTTCCTTTATTATTATCCATCAAATGAAGGGATACAACCTACAGAAAAACCCACTGTAACTTCATCTTCTTCCTCTCATACTCTCCTATCTCAGAATACAATACTCGCCATCATACATAGATGCAATACATTTCCCTCATAAAAGAGGGTTTCCTTCTAGGGAAAAAAACCCTAACATAATTTCTACCGTTAGATCTACGACCTTATAATGAACGGTCTAGATTTACAATGAAATTACAATATACTTTTACAAGGCAATTTTTCCTTCGGGGGCTTCACCCCCGAACCCCCCAGCTGGGGCGATAGGCCCCCCGAACCCCGCAGAGGGGGTACCTCCCCTCTGCACTCCCCCACGTCGAAGAGTGTACATACTTCTAGGGTGTAAAGTCTTCATGGGGTATAAACATGGCTGAAAAACACAAGACCTGTGAGTCAAGAAGATAATTAGGCTCCACAACCAACAATCTCCCACTTGGATACTGATCTCAACAACTCCACTTCATCTTCATATTCATCTTCATTCTTCATTCTTGAAGACCAACTGAAACTGAGAAGGAACTCAGTTTCTCTCTGGTTATTCCCTTTGTTAACATAGCTGCAAGATTTTCGCTAGTGTGTTTCCTTTCCAACTTCAAATTTCCATCTTCCAAGGCGGATCGTATGAAGTGGTACCTCAACTATATATGTTTAGTCTTCGAAAGGAAGGTTGAGTTCTTTGCAAGATGAATTGCACTCTCACGGTCACATTCCAACCTGCTATTCTCCTGCTTCTTTTCCAATTCCTCCATAAACCTTTGTAACCAAATCATCTCTTTACTAGCCTCTGTAGTAGCAACATACTCTGCCTTTGTTGTTGAAAGTGCAACGACCTTTTGCAGTTTCAAAATCCAACTTATTGTTGTTCCACCTATAGTAAAAACATACCCTATGGTGCTCCTCCTATTGTCTTTATTACCTGCCATATCTTAATCAACATACCATTGTAGAAAAGTGTCTGAACCTCTAAAACATAATGCATGAGTAGTATTACCTCTCAAATACCTGAGAATCCACTTTACTGCCTCTCAATTTTCTTTACCTGGATTGTTCGTATACCTGCTCACAACTCCCACTGCATGTGCAATATCTAGTCTTGTGCAAACCATTGCATACATCAAGCTGCCAACTGTTGATGAATAAGGGACCCTGGACATGTATTTTATCTCCTCCTATGTCGTGGGACACATTTCCTTAGT